>VMDR010005679.1:0-49947 GCA_007922815.1 Macrotus californicus
CATTGATTGAAAACAATCGATGTGAAAGAGAAACATCAATTGGATGCCCTCCGTAGGTGCCCCAACAGGCTACCGAACCTGCAGCCCAGGCACCCTAACCAGGAATCAAACTGGTGATCTTTCAGTTTGTGAGACAATACTCAACCAACTGAGCACACCGGCCGGGGCCAAGGACGTAGCTTTTGAAAACATGATTTCCCATCAGCTGGTCTGTATTTTGGTCTAAGCTAGTGAAGTGAAAGCCTTATTAGCAGTCAGGGTATTTAGTCAGCTACTTAATAAAAGAGTTTACTAAGAATTATTTAAAGTATAAATGTACATATTTTATTTTTAACATAAAAACATATGTAATATATTCGTTTGCTAATCTTTTGATGTGTAGCCAAAGCCTTTTTTCTTTGATTTGCATTCTGCATTGTCATCCTTGTATAAACCATCTCTGTAACATCTATGGTTTCTTGTTTCAGTTTCTTTAAAATGGGGTGAGAAATTAAACTCATTTTTGAAGCAGTCTAAATGCAAAGTCCTTTTGGTTTTTATCATTTTGCCACATTCGACACCCTGTGTGCCCTACAACTAATTTGAAAGATTTTTTTGTGACTCTTTCATCTGGATTTCCAAAGCATTCAACTTTGTTTTCATAGCAGAGGAGTGACAACTCTCTTTCTCCCTTTCTTATTTCATCAGTTTACATGATATTTAGTTTACTTACGTCATCACCATGGCCATAAAATCTTGCATATGGCCACTACTCAAATCCCTCCTCATTTACATCCAAGATAATGGCCTCCTTCCGTACACCGAGATGTAATAAAGTCACAAGAAGGGGAAGAAAACTTTGCTTCTTCAAATCTATAAACCTCTTCAAGGGTCCCTCCCAGCCCCTTGCCCCCTTTGCAAAACTTTTACATGAATGCTACAGTTCACAGTACAACTGTGGCAGCCTCCTCAACTCTCTCCTACCTTCTCTGAAATGAGAAGGCAAATGTTGGTTTAAAGGTCTTTACAACCATTATTTCCTAAGTGGCCAATAAACATGAAATGGTACTTTTCTAATATTCTGGAGAATGCAGACTAAAACCATGAAACAATACCACTACATGGCAATCAGAAGCAAATAGGTGATCAGGAAGCACCTCCATACTCTCTGCTGGTGGAATTGTGAATTGCTTCAACCCCTCTAAAAACAGTGTGGCATCACCTAGTAACACTGAAAACATGGGCTCAGTTGCATTTCAAGGACTGAGGAGCTATATTGCTGTCTTTGTATCTACTAAATACCTCTAGAAACTGAGATTAATTTTAATAAGCATAATGCTCCAAACAGCAAAAAGCCTAATTGTGGTTTATTCAAATAATGAAATAGATAGACGTGACCCTAGGTTACTGTTCTTTCTATAGATTATCACATTATCAGACAAGACTCAGTATCATGCAGAGGTTTTGATAGCAGATTTGTGTGTGTAATTAAAAGTGAAGTGATAATGAAAGGGCACCTCACTGCTTTACAAAACAGTGTCGTGGTCCTTTGATTTCTGTGTTCGTGACATGACTGATAGGCCACAGGAATTCTCACAGCTGTCTCGGCAGCACATAGACAGCTGTTGGGATAGAATTCCAATGATGGTCAGATGGAAACCAGAAAGTTATGCGACACGATGCTCAGAACAAGGGAAGGGGGAGACTAGTGTGTTCTCTCACCCCTGCCGCTTGCTCACACATGGCATTGTGTACGCTCTGCTTCTTCTCTGCCTCCCCGACTTCCAGATGTTGGTGGATTGAAGGCACAGCCCTTATAAGATTCTCTATCTATCTAATAATGAATGATGATTGAGGATGGTTCTAAATGCCATCTATACACCATCTATGCACTTCTCCTCTGAATTGAACTCCTATATCCCATTGCATGTTCAACTATTCACTTGGATGTCTAATGAGCATCTCAAAATTAACTCATCCAAAATCAAGCCTTTGATATTCTTTTCCAAAATATTTTTCCTTCTACACAGATGGAAAATCCATTTTATGTAAATATTGCCCTTCCCCTATTTTTTCTTCTGCAAGATTATATATGTTGGAAAGTCTCACACTACGTCCCCTGTGTCTTAATCTCTAGGTCTTCCATATGAGAATTACCTACACACCAGAAAAAGCCTGTTTTTACTGCAGTTTTCCTTTTACTTTTCTCAGACCTCTCAGTTTGCAAATTCTCCCTTTAGCTGAATCTTGATATTCAAGCCTTCCATTTTAACTTTCAATCATTATTTCATTTTAAAAAATTCTACTTTTTAAATTTCTTTTAAAAATGTATCTGTTCATTTTTGGTAGTTGCTTTTTTTCTTATATATGTTTTAAATAACTTTTTATATCTTTAAATGTATAAAACATTAATTTATATCATGTATCATAAAACTTAAAATTGAAGTCTTTGAGAACGTGGTCTATCATTTATTTGTTTTGTTGCTGTTGGCTTGCAGTAATGCTGGCTTATTTCCTGTTGTTCCCTGTGAACTTAGATTGAGTTTATATTTGCTGGCACTCTATTTGTGAGGTGTGTTTCGAGGCTAAGATTGAGGGTAACTTTCTCCAGAGATAATTTTTAAAAAAGATTTTATTTATTCACTTTTAGAGAGAGGAGAAGAGAGCGAGTGAAATATTGATGTGAGAGAGAAGCATCGATTAGTTGCTTCTTGTACACACCCACACCAGGGACTGAACCCATAGCCCAGGCATGTGCCCTGACCAGAAATTGAACCAGTGACCTTTTGTTTTGCGGGACGGTGCTCAACGAATAGACCTACGTAGGTCAGGGCTCCAGAGATGACTTTTGTCTGCTTTTGTCAGAAATGAATCTTTTAAAACTATAATTATAAGCAACACAAACTATACATATAGTGTAGATTAAGGTACTAAACCCGTGTGAGTGGTAGCTGGTGGCTATTAATTTTCAGGACCTATAAAACACAAACAGAAACAAAAAAAAACCATGCGTAGCCAAGATGGAAAATGGTCAATTTCCTGTCTGCCTCTTCAGTTTTTGTTTGGCCTTGTTTTACTCTAGCTCACTGTTTGTAAAACAGCACTGTGTTTACGAGAAGTGGACTCTGGTGCAGCTCCTCGTTATTCACTGGCCCAAAGCTCTTTACACATCACCTGGGCTACGATGACCAAGAGAGTCTCCCATATTCTGGTAGTTTCCAACCTTACCTCTTTGGAGGTAAGAGATTAGCATGCACCAGCCTCATCTGGAGGATTTTCTAATACACGGATTGCTGAACCTTATTCCCTGAGTGTCTGGTTTAGCAGATCTGAGTTTGGGCTCAAGAATTTGTACTTCTGGTACTTCCGGCCAAGATGGAGGCATAGGTAGACACACTGTGCCTCCTTGCACAACCAAAAGAAGGACAACAACAAATTTTAAAACAAAAAACAACCAGAAATGACAGAAAGTCTAACTGTATGGAAGTCCGACAACCAAGGAGTTAAACAAGCAACACTCACCCAGACCGGTAGGAGGGGCGGAGACGGGCAACCGGGTGGAGAAGACTCGCGGCAAGGCGGCGGCTGGCAGACTGGGGCGGGCAAGGCGCGCTGGCAGACCGGGCAAGGTGGCTGCTGGTGGACCGGGCCGTCCCACACCCACGTGCAGATAAACTGGGAGGAACAACTGGGGAGCGAGACAGACCACGCAACCCAGAGTTCCAGCACCGGGAAATAAAGCCTCAAAGCCTCTGACTGAAAACACCTGTGGGGGTTGAGGCGGCGGAAGTGGGAGAAACTCCCGGACTCACAGGAGAGCTCGTTGGAAAGACTCACAGGGTCCTAGAGCATACACAAGCCCACCTACCCAGGAATCAGCATCAGAATCAGCACCAGAAGGGCTCAATTTGACTGTGGGGAGCGGGGAAAGTCACTGAAAACCGGCAGAGATCGGAGCCGGCGCCATTGTTCCCTCTCGGACCGCTCACCCACATACAGCGTCACAACGCAGCGACGTGGCTGCCCCGCCCTGGTGAGCACCTAAGGCTCCACCCCTTACTATGTAACAGGTGCGCCAAGACAACAAAAATGGCTGAAATGAAAGAACAGATCAAAGCTCCAGAAAAAATACAACTAAGCGATGAAGAGACAGCTAACCTATCAGATGCACAGTTCAAAACACTGGTAATCAGATGCTCACAGAACTGGTTGAATTTGGTCACAAATTAGATGAACAAATGAAGGATACAATAAGGGAAATGAAGGAAAATGTACAGGGAACCAACAGGGATGGGAAAGAATCTGGGACTCAAATCAATGGTGTGGACCAGAAGAAAGAAAGAAACATTAAAGTACAACACAATGAAGAAACAAGAATTTAAAAAAATGAGGACAGACTTAGGAACCTCCAGGATGTCTTTAAATGTTCCAACATCCGAATCATAGGGGTGCCAGAAGGAGAAGAGGAAGACCAAGAAATTGAAAACTTATTTGAACAAATAATGAAGGAGAACTTCCCCAATCTGGCAAAAGAAATAGACTTCCAGGAAGACCAGGAAGCTCAGAGAGTCCCAAAGAAGTTGGACCCAAGGAAGAATACACCAAGGCACATCATAATTACACTACCAAAGATGAAAGATAGAGAGAGTAACTTAAAAGCAGCAAGAGAAAAGGAGACAGTAGCCTACAAAGGAATGCCCATAAGACTGTCAGCTGATTTCTCAAAAGAAACCTTACAGGCAAGAAGGGGCTGGCAAGAAGTATTCCAAGTCATGAAAGGCAAGGACCTACATCTAAGATTACTCTATGCAGCAAAGCTATCATTTAGAATGGAAGGGCAGATAAAGTGCTTCCCAGATAAGGTCAAGTTCAAGGAGTTCATCATCACCAGGCCCTTATTGAATGAAATATTAATGAGACTTATCTAAGAAAAAGAAGATCAAAAATAAGAACAGTAAAATGACAACAAACTCACAGTTATTAACAACTGAACCTAAAACAAAAACAAACTACACAAACAACTAGAACAGGAACAGAATCACAGAAATGGAGATCACATGGAGGGTTATCATCAGGGGAGTGGGTGGGGAGAGAGGGGGAAAAGGTACAGGGACTAAGAAGCATAAATGGTAGGTAGAAGATAGACAGGGGGAGGTTAAGAATAGCATAGGAAATGTAGAAGCCAAAGAACTTATATATATGACCCATGGACATGAACTAAAGAGGGGGAATGTGGGTGGGAAGGGGTGTGCAGGGCGGAGGGGAATAAAGGGGGGAAAATGGGACAAGTGTAATAGCATAATCAATAAAATATATTAAAAAAAAAGAATTTGTACTTCTGGTAAGTTCCCAGGTGATCCTGATGTGACTGGTCTGGGAAAAACACTTTGAGAACCACTCCTTCAGACCAGGGGTCAGTAAAAGGCTAGATAGTAAAATTTTGACTTTATGTTCCACATGGCCTTTGTCAAAATGACTTAGCTCTGTTGTAGCATGATGGCAGCCATAGAGAATACATAAAAAATGAAATGTGTGTGGTTGTGCTCCAATTAAACTTTACAAAAATATTCGCCTGGCCATCTTTGGTCAGGGACCACAGTCTGCTAACCCCTGGTCTAGATAGATGTTCCCACTCTGACCTGGCCACATGAGGTTTCCTTTGCTTTCTGCAGACACATCCACTCAATTAAAAAGTGTTTAAGTATATTTTAATGAAGATTTTTAGATGTTACCTAGCAAAAAAACTTTTAGGATATTTATCTCACCATATTGCCAGAAATAGAAGTTTCTTACATATTGGAAGAATTTAGGGCAAGACTTTTCTAACCAAACTGATTTTCCTGCAAGTCCAGTCTCTTTAGTAGTCCATGGAAAGTTTGCAATAAGCCCTAGGACATTTCTCCTCCCTCTGCCCCTATGGAACGTACCCTCCTATTTTGCTCAGTTACCTCAGAGGCCCTGAACTTACCTTTCTGTCTCATCCCCTCATGCCTTTGTACATATTTTTCCATTTTTAAGATTGCTCTTCTTTCCCCACAGTACGTTTGGTAAATTCCTGCTACTTGTTTAATCCTCCTTAAAAGCTCCTCCTCAGAATACTCCCTGGCTCATTTTACAAAGCCAACACAACTTTAATACTAAAACCAGGCAAGGACAACACACAAAAAGCAATTGCAAGTCAATATCTCTGATGAACATAGGTGCAAAAATCCTAAGCAAAACACTAGCAACTCGAACACAGTAATACATTAAAAAGATACCACATCACAATCAAGTGGGGTTTATTACAGGGATGCAAAAATGTTTCAATACATGCAAATCAATCAAAAGACATACTACATTAACAAAATAAAAGATAAAAAACATATGACCATACCAATAAATGCAGAAAAACCATTTGGCAAGATACAACATCCATTTATGATTAATACACTCAATACAACGGGTAAAGAAATGTGCCTCAACATGATAAAGGCCATATATGACAAACCCTCAGCTAATGTCATACTCAATGGTGAAAAACTGAAAGCTTTTCCTCCAACACCAAGAACAAGACAAGGATGCCCACTCTCACCACTGTTATTGAACATAGTCCTAGAACTCCTAGTCAGTGCAATTAGGCATGAGGGAAAAATAAAAGGCATAAAACTGGGAATGAAGAAATAAAACTGTCACTATTTGCAGATGACATGACTCTGTGTATAGAAAACCCTACAGACTCCACCCAAAAACTATTAGAAACAATAAACAAATACAGTAGTGTTGTGGTATACAAAATCAACGTACAAAAAATCTGTTACATATTCCTATATACTACCAATGAAATATCGGAAAAAGTTAATTTCATTTGCAATTCTGACAAAAAGGATGAAATACTTAGGAATAAACTTAACGAAGGGACTGGAGAAACCATACGCTAAAAACTACAAGATATTGCGGGAAGAAACTGAAGACAAAGAAATACAAAGATATTTCATGTCAATGGATTGGAAGGATTAACAGTTAACATGGCTACTATATTGCCTAAAGCCATATACAGAGTTAATGCAATCCTCACTAGAATCCCAATGACACTTTTCTTTTCTAAGATTTTATTTATTTATTTTTAGAGAGAAGGGAAGGGAGAGAGAAAGAGCATGAGAGAAACATTGATGTGCAAGAGAAACACTGATCTATTGCCTGTTGCACACCCCCAACCAGGGACCTGGCCCGCAACCCAGGCATGTGCCCTGACAGGGAATCGAAATGGCAACCTTTTGGTTTGCAGGATGATGCCCAACCCACTGAGCCATGCCAGCCAGGGCCCCATGAAATTTTTCAAAGAAATAGAGCAAAAACTTCTCAAATTTGTTTGGAATCACAAAAGCCCTGAACAGCTAAAGCAATTGTGAGAAAAAAGCCAGAGATATCATATTTCCTGACTTCAAAGTATACTTTACAAAGCTACAATAATCAAAACAGTATTGTATTGGCAGAAAAAAGAGATACACAGGCCAATGGAACAGAACAGGGAGCCCAGAAATAAACCTACACAAATACGGGCAACTAATTTTTGACAAGCCAGAAACTTACAATGGGGAATGGAAAGCCTCCTCATTAAACGGTGCTGGGAAAAGTGGAATGCCACCTGCAAAGGAATGAAACTAGAACGCTAGCTGACATTGTACACAAAAATTAAGTCAAATGTATTAAAGACACCAATAAAAAGACTTGAAACAACAAAATACATAGAAGTAGGTATGAAGCTCATGAACCTTGGTCTCAGAAGGGTTTTGTGAACTTCACCCCAAAGGCAAGTGAAGTAAAAGCAGAAAAAAATGAATGGGACTACATCAAACTAAAATGCTTCTGCACAGCAAAAGAAACCATCAAGAAAACAAAAAGGCAACCAACCAAATAGGAGAAGATATATATGCAAAGGATACTACCAATTGATGCAGACTCCAGCCCGCAGGGTCCGTGTGTTGTGGCTGCGATGAACAAATTCACACAGACTACAGAAATCCTGTGGAGAAAAAGGGATGGCATGGCCACTCTCTGAGCGATAGAGGGCCCTGACCCCTGCCTGGAAAGGCTTTCATTGACTTTCTGGTCACATTACATAGAGGATGGTTCTCATTAACTATGCACAGGTTTGCTTTAGGTGGTTACCTTTTACAGATAACAAAGGAAAGGATGTTGCTGATTACTACAAAGAAAAGAATGTTAGCAAATGCAAGGGGAAAAGTGGTTGAACTGGTTACACTCCATCCTTGGGAGGTTTAGCACAGTCTTTAGGAAGTTACTTTAAAGATATGCAGAAAACATTTGCTGCCTTAATTCAGGATGAGGGAGTTTTAGCAAAAAGCAAGCCTCAAAACAGCCTAGGTACAATGCAGGCCAATTCCCCACAGGAAAACCGATGCTCCTATGTGCTAACTTGCTCCCTGCTGGTTTTCCAAATCAGGGGCTGGGCTACATTCGCCACTGTCATGCAGATAGGTCCCCTATAACCAATAAGGGGCTAATATCCAGAATACACAAAAAAACTCATACAACTGAACACCACCAACAAAATAACCAAATAATCCAAGTAAAAAATGGGAGGATGACCTGAACAGACACTTCTCCTCAGAAGACATACAGATAGATATATGAAAACACGTTCAACTTCACTAGCTATTAGGGAAATGCAAATCAAAACCACAATGATACACTACTTCATACCTGTTGGAATGGCTGTTATCCACATGGTAAGTAGTAACAAGTGTTGGAGAGGTTGTGGAAAAAAGGAAACCCTTGTGCAATGCTGGTGGGAATGTAAATTGATGTAGCCACTATGGAAACAGCATGGAGGTTAATTAAGAACAGAGCTACCATGTGATCCAGCAATCCCTCTTCTGGGTATCTAACCCCTCAAAACTCAATAACTTATTTGAAAAGATATATGTAACCTTCTGTTCATAGCAGCATTATTCCAAATAGCCACGACAGGGACACAGCCTAAGTGTCTTTCCACGGGTGCATGGATAAAGAAGATGTGGTACAATTATACAGTGAAATACTTCTCAGCCAGGAGAAAATGACAAAATGTTGCCACTTGTGACAACACATACGGGTCTTGAGAGTATCATGCTAAGTGAAATAAGTCCGATGGAAAAGGACAAAACCCGGATACATGGGATATAAAACAGAAGGCAACAAAGACGACAAACTCACAGACACAGACAACAGTACGGTGGTCACCAGAGGGGGAGGGGGGGATGAAGAGACTAGACTTCAGGTGGTGAGCACACAATGCAATATACATACGATGTGTTGTAGAACTGTACACATGAAACTTATAACAATGTTATTAACTAATCTTACTCCAATAAGTTTAATTTAAAAAAAGCTCCTCCTGGGGCCCTGACTGCTTAGTGGATTGAGTGCCAGCTTGGTCGCTGGTTCAATTCCCTGTCAAGGTGGTTCAATTCCCAGTCAGGGCATATGCCTGGATTGCAGACCATGTCTCTGGTTGGGGGCGTGTAGGAGGCAACTGACCGAGATTTCCCTCCCTTCCTTTCTCTCTAAAAATGAATAAATAAAATCTTTTTTTTTTTAAGTTTCTCCTCTTCCTTCCTTGAAGCTCTTCCTCCCCAAAGCTGCTACCCTGTCCTACGTGTGCCCCTCTAACTGTGGCTATTATTATAACTTTTGAACTCCGTTGCTATTGCTACTTTTAAGAATGTCTCCTTGCTAGGCTACTAGCAATCTGAGAATGAGATCTTTAAATGACCAGTGCCTGGCACATTTTTGTACTCAATAAATGTATTTATTTACTTGTGAAAAATTGAAAAAACGGCTAAATGAGTGAGATTTTAGGGAATGGGATTTTAAACAAACCACTTGTTTAAACCCTTGATTTTTGATCTTATCTCAGTAATCATCAGCCAAATGAGAACCTCCAAAACTCAGTCTTGTTTATGACTCACGGTTGGTCTAATCTACACAAAGTCTGCAGGGAAACACTCAAGGACACAGGCCACTGCGTGCCTCACACCCAGCCAGCATCGGGGAGACCATTTATTGTCTCTGAAATAAAACAAAAGACACAGTGTTTTGTTTCTCTTTTATTGCAACCCATTGCAAGGTCAAAAGATTCACAGAAATATAGAAACTACAAACCAGTTAAATTTCCTTTATCCACTCAAAAAGACATTGAAGACAAGGGATGAGAATTTTCTACTACAGCAATATATTTCATAGTCTTTATTCTGAAAATACTGTTGACATTTTGGAGAGGATAAAAAGCCCTGCATTAAATGTGTTCACATACATTTATGACATTCTAAGCCAAAAAAAAAGAGAAAGAAACTCTACATTGCCCAGAAAAATCATTTTAAGCCTCATTTCAAAGCATCTAATGAGAACACATTTAACAACCATCACAGGATCACTCAAGGTAATGCTTTTTCTGGTTGGGTTTTTTTTCTTTTTTTTTTTTTTGAGATTAATGCTTTGAGGCTGGATGTGATATTTCTACAGATTTCTACAAATATACCAAAGCAGTTTTCCAGGCTATGCTGCATCAGGCTTTCTGGATTAGTCAACATTTTAAAGAATAAGTGCAAGTCCCCCCCCACCCTCCCAACCCAAGCAAAAGCATGTTTATAGTGCTGTACTGTAGATTCAAACAATGCAACATTTTAAAAAATCAATTATACACTTCTGAAACCATTTGCCAACCAAACTATAACACTCCAAAGATGATTACAACTTTGAAATGAAATGGCACCATCTACATCATCAATGGCTCTCCCTTCTTTATCTTTAACTATTTAAAATATAGTGTGACATATATAAAAATTAAACTTTTGCTTATTCACGTAAGCTACTATTACTATACATACTGCCTTATAAATTAGTATTGGATTAAAAACCAGTTAAAATATTATGATTTGAGATATTTTTCAGTGGAGGGGAAATGAAAACAATACAGTTTGATGTGTAAGAAGAACCAGTTTATTAATAGTAAACAGCTGTTTTTCCTTACACAAACTTTATTCCCTTCAAATTAAACTAGCAATCCATTTAGTGACGGAAAAAATACCCTTGGTGGGTACTGACTAGATTTTCCTAACTGATTTGGATTAAAAGAAAAAAAAGCCACATCAGAAACATGTTGACATAATCAAAAGAAACAGTTGTTTACATTTTTTGGAGTCATTATAAATAAGTGAAGGGCATTTGAATGCAAAGCTATTTTTTTGTTTCTTACAGCTAGTCTCATTTTAGCAATATTGGGACTTACAGAAAGTGAAACTCAAACCTTAGTATACCTGTTAAAGACCAACATACAGCTATGTCCACACTGGGGAAGAATAAATAGCAAACTCACAAGTCAGGGTTTTGTATCTAGCTCTACTGGGAAAGATAATCACTCTTGAGCGTAGAAAGGCTCCCTGCTGTCTTGATTATAAATCTAGACACAGGAAAAGTTATTTGAGCCTGAGTCCCTACTATGAATTAATTCCAAAGATGTGTGAAATCAAAACATATATTCTTTACTGATAGATATTTTCTTAAGTGAAGGGTGTCAATCTTTAAAAAAAGAAATGCTTATTTCTGACAAGTTTAAACAATCTTAATGAAAGGATTTTATAATTTTTAACTCACACATTAACCAGCAATAGATCTTTGCAGTAGCATAAGAACTATTCAAAAAATAACATGCATATAACCAAAAAACCTGTTCTAAAGCCCTAAGCAAAGCAAAAAAAAAAGATTGTCTACTTACCTCTCACTCAATGTTCTATTAATGTGACTACCCCCAAATCTCAGAAATATAATTTCATAATTACCCAAATTAACAAAAATAATTAAATGATCTGTAGATTTTTTAAAAAATAACTTCACACTATTAATTACATTGGTGGCTTTAATGTGGATAATGGTAAGATTAGCTCCAGATATCATTAAAGTATATTCAGACCAGTCACTATCCATGAAGTAAAAGCTAACATAATGTTAATGTAAAACTCAACGAAAATATTCAACAGAACACAACTGTAAATGAATAATTAACTTTTGTGAGCTGGCCAGGGGATTGTTGTCTCCATATAAAAATGTCACAAAAGGCTTTATCCTCTCTAGTCCCTATGTCACCTACCAGATAGCGGGCTGGCCACCTGTGGGTACAGTGAGTTAGGCAGAGCCACAGTGGATGGCTTGCTCTCTCAGGAGCCTGGAGGAGGCCCCTCCGTCAGAAAATGATCTAGAAAGAAACTGCCTTGGTGAGTGCGTGCATGTGCACGTGCACGTATATAAGAGAGTGGAGGACCTGTATGTGTGTTTGTGCTTGAAAATTCGAAAATTTCTGGTTTCCAGGCTTCTAACTAGTGTGACATCACTTATGTTCCGGTTGTCATCAGCAGAAGTGCACAGGTCTATCTCATCATAAAAGAAAGCAGTTGCCTTCATTTCGGGGCATCACCAAGTGGCAGGAATTAGAAGCTCAAAATAATAGACTTGATATTTTGATTCCATGGTAGAAACATTTTTTTTTTTGAGAAATGAGCCTTTGAACTTAAAAAAGGGAAGGTTTGTAGTTTTTAAAATCTTTAACTTTTAAGAAAAACACCAGCTCACCTGGGAATAAACAGCAATTGCGCTTATGCTATGCAGTATGCAAACAAGACACAAATATACACACTCGGGCACACACACAGACAGGTAACAGTTAAAACCTTCCCAAGAGATCACCCACCCCAAATCTACAATTCCTCTCTGCCCTGCTGAATGACCGTAGCGGAGCTGAGCTTGGGCAGGAGTGTTAGGAGGAGGCGGCAGACATGTTGGGGGTCCAGCCCATCTGGTAGGCTCTCTCCAGGGTCCTCTTGCAGTCCTGGAGGACGGTGCTGAAGGTGATGTGCGGGTACTGCTGCACCAGCTGCTCCACCGTCACTTCGTTGACCTGTAACCAAAGAAGAGCCATCGTCATGCACATGGACCACTGAGACCCCCGGCTGCCCCAGCTCAGTGCAAGCTCAGGAGGGTTCGAGGAAGCCGTCGTTCCTGCCCAGCAGTGGCAGAAGTGCTTAGGCAGAAGATCCACGCCACTTTTTGTCTGACTGCTCTGGTTTCCTGAGAACTGCGTTCACCCTTACGGACTTTAGCATATCAAGAAATCAAATGTGTTTTCTAGAAGCATAAATGACTATGACTTGCTGAGATCCAAATCAATGTCCACTGTAAATCTAGTGCTTGGGAGGTAAGGCTGCTGTAAGAGAGTATTTGAACATGCATGTGACTTTGTCATCCACCTGGCAGGCTCTTCAGGACAAAACTGTAAATTGGTGGAGGGTTACACAAGGTCCTCGATAGAAGTGCTGGGGAAAATGTTTATTTTTCTTCCCTTTAAATGTTAAGGTATTGCAAACTTCAAGTCCCTTTGTGAGAAGGGCTGAAATGTGAGGAATCAATAATTAAAACATACATGGCTGGCGGGTCAGGGATGGCCCCACTAGACCTTAACCATCAAAGATACCACCTTGATTCTTGATTAGACAAGGCAATCAGACAGGCCTAATTAAAACTAACACCTTTACAATTGCTGTGCTGTGAAGGGATTAATTTGTCAATTATTTTTAAGCTGATTGCAGTTCATATCACAGAAGTAGACAGCTTCCTTCATCCTTTAGATAAATAAATGATTAACCTAAGAACCACAACTTTTAGGTAGCTTTATTTAAAGTCTTTACTGAACACTTGGGCATTTTCAAAGACATCAATATTTCAGTTATCCTAGGCAAGCTGGTCTGAGAGTAGGTGCCGTGGCGCACCTTTTTGTGCTCCCTCTCCACGACTGTCCGTTATCGAAAAAGATCAGGCCTGCCAGGAAAAACCTGAAACAACGTGAAGCCCGTGCTGTTTGCTTTTGAAAGCCAGCTTGGAAGTATGGCCGCCGTGACATTCAGTCCTCCGCGCTACTCTGAAATAACGTGGTGTTTTCTGGGTGATTTGGAAAACTGTGTGACATAAAATCTTTTTCTTTTAATTTGAGAGTCGATGTTTCAACATTGGGTTGATGATACTTAATCTTTGTCAGAATATCTCTCTAGTCAAGACGTGATTTTATGTAAATCAACTTTTATTCTAAATTCAAACAAGACATGCAGTTAATTCTTTTTGTGATATAGATGTGGTGTAATTTTGAATAAAAAGGAAAAAACTGATATACAAATTAGAGCTGAGAATATAAACTGATGGTCTTAAGTAGATTTTTAAGCAATTTTTTTTTTAGTTTTTTTAATTAAAATTTATCTTCTAAGTCTTGCCTTAGTTGAGGCAGCTCGTAAGAGTATATTTAGAAGGTCATGTATCATGTAGCCCTCTCTCTCCAGCGTGTGTTTTGTAGTATCAGTCACCTGACTTAATTTCAGATGATCAAGCTGTCCAAGTTCTGTCTGGCCTCAGAGACTTTGCACATGTTATTCTCTCTTTAACATACTGGAACACTTTTTAATATACTTCCCCTTAAAATCACCTTCTCATGCCTACTGCTTACTCATTCTTTTAAAAAAATTACTAACTTTGGCATACAATATTATATTAGTTTCAGGTATGTATCATAGTGACTCAACATTTATAAACTTTATGGTACGATCTCAAGTCTAGTAACCATCTGTTACCATGCGAAGTTTTCACAGTATTACTGAGTATATTTCCCTTCACTTTTTTTTACCATACTCTTTCTTGAGTTCTTAGCTTCAGTGTCATTCCCCAGGTAATTTTGATCACTGCCCTATCCCTGCTCCCCTCTCCAAATGAGGGAGGGTTTCCAGGTTGTTCACTCTTCCAATACTGCCTACTTTTTCTGCATAGCACTTATAAAGGTGTGTAAACTGCTTTTTTCAATGTCTATTTTTCGTGCTCCAGTGTAAGATGCTTAAGAGCCATGGCCATTTTTGTACGTGTGAGCCAGACCTAACTATTAGTGAATGAATGATAAAACAATAACTACAATTTAAAAAAACAGAACCCAAGAGCAAGGCAAAGCTAGACACTAATATACTAATAATCATAAAGGCCAACAATTTCCTGAGGTAATTGGCTCAGCTCAAGAATCCTCTCGTTCAGGAAGCCTTCCCTAAGCAAGCCTATCTCCCCATGAGGTTGGGTTAGGCACTCCTTCTCTGGGCACCCACGGCTGGCACCCTGCAAGATTGGTCTCATATTTAAGCACTCCTGAATTGCATTGCCAGCATCTCTTTACTTGCCTATCTCTCCCACCTGAACAAAACCCTCTGCCTGTCATTCAGGCTGCTGAGCTGTGTGTACTTGTCGAGAAAGACCATGGCCACTGTGGTCCATGCCCACATGGACTGTAAGAGTCAACCAGAAACAGGTTTGAATCCTGGTGTCACTTTACTTCTTTAGGACTTGATCTCCTCAACTATAAAAACAGGGTAAACATACTTGCACCATAGGACTGTTACAAAGGAGTAGCTGTAACAATATGCTTAACACTGTGACTGACTAGAAAGGCCCCCAAACTGCAGCTCATATTATTGCAGCAAGCATGACCATGGAGTGCATGAGTTAATTAACAATATGTTAGGACGACCAACTCTCTACAGTAATGCCAATACTGTTCTACTTCTGAGATATTTCAGAAAGAAATCTTTGTAACATTATTTATAATGTTCAAAATAAAATAATCACAGAGCAAGAAGTAACCTTTAAAATATACTTCATATCCAAGAAGAATCTATTTTCTCTTAACCCTCTCGGGAGGAGATTCCAGAACTTTCCTCAAGAACATATTTTCTGGAAACCCCCCCCTTTTCTTTACCTGATGTTCCCTATGCTACAGGTAGGTCACCTTCCTCCCTCCTGTGAGAAAATCCAGAAGGGTGCACATCTCACTAAGGGAGAGCTGAAGTCACGTGGTCATGGAGGATTCTCAGAAAACCTGTATCGCACTGCAAAGGAAGTAAACATGCTCCAAAGCCACTTAGCATTCAAGGAACAACTAACTGAAAGAGATGGAAAAGAAAGGAAAAGAGAAAACATCAAAACCCACCATAAAGGTGGGATTGTCTTCTATGGTACATCTCTTCTAAACTGCACAAGGGCCTGTAACAAGCTTTATACGTAGGGTTGACAGGCAATTTATTTTGGAGGTCCAATTTTTAAAAATAGAAAGCATCTCTATGCGATAACTTTTGCAGGAAGAGATACGATTCACCTTAAGCAAACTTGCTACATGAAGATATGGATTTATGAAGTATATGAATTAGAGAATAATTGTTTACTGTAGCAAATACTTCCACAGAAGGGTTAACTTACTTTGTCAGCTCTCCCAATGTGTTTTATATACCCTTTTATTTAGCAAAATTCAATTTATCTGTTTCTCCTGTACAAGTAAGATACACATGCAGTTGAGAACACAGACTGTTAATTTTCTGGCTTTCATAGGTTATGGGCAAGAATAGACAGCACTTTGGCTTTGTAGAGCTGCATGAAAAACGATACTGGAATTCCTCTGTGGATATAATATGTCTTCTAAGCAATCTTTTTACTAACTGTGCTCTGTAAATTCTGCAAAACAATGCAGTGAGGGAAATGTAAATAATCCATTTTAGAGCTTTGCTGGGTAGAAGTTATTCAGGGAAATACATGTGGTTCCACCAGGGAAAGTTCCATCTTCTACTCACGGTGTCTCCTGAAGAATCAGTGTGACAAGTCTCACTCTAAAGTTACTTCCATTCACTCAGAGTACAAATTATGCTCACCTCTGTGTACAGACTCTGTAAGCACTCCGGCGCCCCACAGAAGGAACCTGGTGTGAGACCCAGGAGGTTCCACATCATTTTAAATCCGGATGCCTGCATGCAAAGTTTGCGGGCATTTTGTCAGGCACAGCTCCGTTCGCCAGAATGAAAAGAACCGTTCTGTTACAACTCATAAAATGTACGTAATGTAAAAACGCGACAGAAAGATAAGTTTTAAAAAAATTTCCCCATCACCCCTGGTTTTTGGTATTCAATTTCTTTTCCACTTGCTGAAAACTATCAGTGGCAACTCCTATATGACACATGCAATTTGAAAAATGCAGTGTACAAGGGGGGACCAAAACTTGTCCTCCTGGAATTTATTTATCAAAATTGTCTATTTATTCTTACATGTTTAAACTTCAGTCACCTTCAAAGTGCTCTCCATTTGATGCAAGGCACCTATCAGGACTTTTTTCCCCACCGCTCAAAACAGTTTTTGAACTCGTCGATTTTGATGCCTTTTAGTGTTTCTGCTGTTTTTTGTTTTACCTCTTCCACATCAGCAAAATGTTTCTCTTTGAGGGCTTTTTTCACTGAGGGAAACAAAAAAAAAAGTCCCTTGGGGTGAGATCGAGTGAATAGGGAGGGTGCGGCATGGGGATCATGCCATTTTTTGGTGAAAAACTGCTGAACATTTAGTGTGGTGTGGGCAGGTGCACTTGTAAATCACCCATCATGAAATGGACAAACATGTTGAAAGAGTCTTCAAAAAAACTCACAGAAGCCCAGCACAGCCTCTCACAACAACGCCAGCTGGTGCACTGATACAGACAGGTTCCTAGAACACTCTTCTAGTGGGAGAAGCTTATACTACCAGGTGCTGCCCTCTGAAAGATAATTCTGGGGTTTTTGGGGTCTCCTCTTATCTTTCTAAAGAAATATGCAGTGGCATCACTTAAGGAATTATGATTAAAGAGGAAAAAAATGCATCATGGCATTTTTCTAAATATAAAAAATATTGGATTTTATATTCCTCTCCAAAGACTGCATAACCATAATTTACATTTTCAAAATTATTATAACTCTTTTTAAGGTCGTAGCAATTTGTCTGTTTTTTAATCTATTTTGAGTTAACATCCATTAGCACTTTTAAGAAATGTGAGGCAAATTGCTGTGCTAATTAAGGCGAATTGTACCGTAGTTTCATTCTATTACAGCTGCCACTGTGGAAGGGTGCGGAAAGCACCTTGGAGTCTCCAGGATTCGGTTTAACCACTTGGTCCAGACCATCGTGTTGTTTCTTCACCTACATGAGTGCTTTCCCCAGAAAGTCCCAGAGAAGGGTCTTAGGCCAGAATTATCTCCCTAGTGACATGCAGTGTTCAAAAAACAGAACTTCTGATAAAATTTTCTGAGGAATCCATTTATTTGACTCTTATTTCCTCTTTGACTTGTTGTAAAACAGGACATGTTTACCGTTAGAGGGGAATATTTGAGACATGAATATATTAAAATCACACTTAGGGATATAATTCAGGCATAACTCATTTTATTGCGTTTCACTTTATTACGCTTCAAAATGTTGCATTTTTTTAAATAAATTGAAGGCAAGACCCTCCACCAGCAAAAAGATTACAACTTGCTTTATTGTGATATCTCCGAGATATGCCTGTAAACCACTTAAAATCACTTTTTTTTTTAAATGGAGAAAGTTTCCCTGCAGAAAGTGAATACTATTTAAAATATCAGTACCAACTACAGTAAGATGCGCTGGCTGCATTGTTCCTAGCCTCTAAGCGCCTTGACAACAAGGCGCACTGCAGTCATCTCTTTGTTCCCAGTCTTACACACACAGCCTGGCGCATTCTTGCCTCATTAGAATAGAAGCTCATGAGACAGGAGTTTTGGCTGTTTCTGGTCACTGCCAAATCACTGGCACCTAGAGAATGCTCAGCACGTGGTAAGGACTCAATAAATATCTGCTGGCTAAATTAATATAGCAGTTCATTAATGAATGCATACTGAGTAAATTAAAAAAACACTAAATAATACTGCATCAGAAATTGTGAAGACAAGCTCACCTTGTTCTCAGACTGTTCCATCTACAGAGGTAGCAGTCTCTAAAGTCTTGATATTATGGAGGCTCCAAACTCCTTTAATTCTTTGAAGTTCATACCCAAGGCGATTCTTTATGCTACTCTCCCAGCTGACAACACTGGGTGCCTCTTTCCAGATACACCTTCCCTGTGGTTTCCAATCATTTTGCACAGGAGACCAAAGTAGCTCATGATGGCGATTCAGCAATTTTTGCTGGGCCCTGTGGCTGTCAGGCAGTACTCAGGAAATGACTAGGCTATAGTTCAGATTAATTGAGGGCAGCCTTCCTATTGGAGATCAATGACACACTACACTGGCTGGATAACACTGAGAAACATGTGAATGGTAACTGGATAGGATTTGGTTTCCAAAACTTTGCAAAAACTCACACGGTTCAGAAGATTTAATACTTTAGAGCATCAGCAGTCTTCTCAGGGTGGCAGGACCAGGAGGACCCCACAGAAGATTTAGAACTTCTGTGATATTTAAGGTCCCTTGTAATGTCACAGTTATCTGGAAACACAGTAGGAGCTGTACACAGATCTCCTGGCTCAAAACACTGCTATTTCTACTCAGCGGTTTCCTGGGCTTCAGTAATTCTGCATGCCTCCTCTGCTACCCGGGGCCAGTGGAACTCTGAGGGGCTTTTCGCCATTGTTGTTGGTTTCATTGTCACAGTGGTGCTTGCCATTTGTCCCAGGAAGCCTGCAGATAACACTGCAACAGGATGGGACAGTCCCAGGGGAGGAAAACCTCTACGAACAAACTTGCCTCGGGCCCCTCACTGAGAAACTTTGTCCTTATCAGTATTAGGCTCTCGTGTAGTAGGGGCTGAGTCATATATGTTTCTTCTCTTTGGCATCATTTATTTTGGTGAAATGCTCAAAAAGTAATTTGTTGTTTTTTCATCCAAATAACTAATACAGCAAAATAAAAGTATGTTCATGTTCCAGGAAGAATGGAGGAGTCGTGTAGTAGGGGCTGAGTCATATATGTTTCTTCTCTTTGGCATCATTTATTTTGGTGAAATGCTCAAAAAGTAATTTGTTATTTTTTCATCCAAATAACTAATACAGCAAAATAAAAGTATGTTCATGTTCCAGGAAGAATGGAGGAGAAGGGAAAAAATACTCAGTGAGCGTCTACTATTCCCCAGGCATCTGAGCATCGATGCCCCCAATTCCAGATAAATTGGCTCAGACAGGATTAGTATTTCACACAGGATCACACAGCTTCACTGACATTCAATTTCCATCTACAATCAAGGAAAATGATTGTAGTTTACATATAAATTCATTTCAAAGTCCTTTATAATGTCTTCAAAATGGCTGCTCTGTGGTAATATAAATTAAAATGGTTATCACTTGGCCTGTGGAACACTCTGTTACATGCTATGGTCATGTGAGACTTTAAAGCATGACGGGAACATGATGAAGCTGCATGACGAACAAGGGCCTTTGGCAGGGCTACCGCCCCACGCCATAAACTGCAATGCTTCCTTTCCTCTCTCTCTCCCATCGAGACATTTTTCTGAGTCCCACAGGCAGACTGGCCAGCATGAAAAACACATCCCCCCTGTAGGACAGGGAAGACAAACCATTACACCAGCAACAGCGAATCCGGGGAGTGCTTTCTGGGGGGAGTGCAGGTTGCCGTGGATGGGAGAACGTACCAGACACCTGATCTTCTCCAGGATGGTTGGAAAGGGCTTTGCAAAAGAAATACCATTCAGGTGGACTTCTGAAGGACATGGAGGCATCAGCCTGTGGACAACACGCACTAAACATACACGCCATTCAGGGAAGAAGGGAAACCCGCCTGTAAGCTTGAGCAAAACACCTGTCCTTTGCTCTGTAAGCGTTGTAGCCAGTGTTCCCCCAGCCCACACAGCACGCTCACTCAGGTGTGTAACCGAAGTAAGCTCTTGTTTCCAACAGCACTGCTCTGAGGGCAGTGCAGGTGACGAAAACAGTCTCCCCGTCCACAGGTGGGAAAAGAAAGGAGCCCACAGTATGTCTGTTAAGGTGTTGCAAAGAGCTCACTCATTCAGAGCCTCCTAATTCAGAGCTCTGGCCCTCACACGGGTTGGTCATTCTTCACAGACTCCCTGGGCAATGTCACTCACTGCTAACGGCCCCAGAGGCTGACTCCGGGGAGCCCAGAGGCAGAGTGTTGTCTCTGGGGCAATTCGCCTCCGGAGTCTCTCTCTCTCTCCGCCTGAGATTGTTGGCTCTCTGGGCAGCTGTACTGGCTACTGTGGAGCCTGGCATTCACCACGTGCCCGCAAAAGTCATCCTGGACAAATGCATATGCAGATGAGACCTAAATGCTCTTTCAGCAAGTGACCACTGGCCCCATGATAGGCACATATTAAAATGAGTAAGATAAGGGTAATGTGAATTTTAGTAATAGCTCAGATTTTATGTAAATGAGACCAGTCATCTAAGTGCAGTTTAAAATATTTTAAACAGGACACTAAGAAAAAATAATAAAAGAGTAGATAATATATTGATTTTTCCAGGACACTGCTCAGCCAACAACACAAACTCTGCAGGCTGGGTAGATTTTTATGATTCTATTTCCCTCCCTCTGTGGCAGGACTTCTCACATCCTGTTTGGGTGACATGCCACACACATCCCTGTGATGTTTCTCTAAGGTTAGAGCAGGGAGGGCAAGAATTAGGCACCATTTTTATAATTTCTTACCTCACCAATTTGGCTTTCTATTCAGATGCAAGGCTGAGCTTCCCAGCAGTCTGCAGGAGGATAATGTAGCAGCCAGACAGTCATGAACAGGCTGCAGATAGAGCCCACAATGAGGGGAAAGGGTCCTCCCCAGCCAGGAGTGGGCTGCGGAAATGATTCTGGGTGTGAATCAAGGCACCCTGGCTACTTCTTTTTTCTGCAGGCAGCTTCACATTCCCTTCCTTCCCTCTTCCTTCCTCAGTCACACCCAGGCCTTCTCCATGAACCCCACAGTGACTCATATACAACGAATGTCTGACACGTGTTTACTGACATGGGGTGAATTAAAGTCTGTGTCTGCACCCAAGAATACAGATGAGAATGCAGTGGTTCTCTGCCCAACTGTTAGACTCACCTGGTGATCTTTTAAAACTCCTGATTCCTAGGCCATAACCCAGACTAACTGTATTTAAATCTTGGAGGAGTGGGGTGAAGGCATCAGTATTTTTTGACGCTCCCAGGAGATCCCCAAGTGCAGCTCAGGTTGAGATCTGCGGGTCTAAAGCTCCCAACTGAAGAGCTCCTAGAAAGTTTGGATGATTTCTGCGCTTGGGAACCTGGAGACAAGGTCCGAACTGAGATCGTTGCAAGGCTACAACCACTTATCCGCCTCCTGGGCTGCCCGCTGAGGCAGAGGTTCTGGAGAAAGAAAATTGCTCCTACAGCTTATTAGCCCATCTTCTTTTCAAATATTCATCACTGCCTGAAAGAAAAGGTGTATTCTTTGAGTATGGTAAGCCAGACTGGCTTCTTCTTCAGTATTGGTCTTAGATTTCTAGTTGGGTGTAGCCAAAGGAGGCAGCCACCTGACCTTCCCCACAGCTACGGGAAGGACAAACTCCCCCAAGCCCTCTTCTCACACGGACCTAGTGCTTCTTCAAGAGAGCACCCGTGAGATGGGAGAGGGCACACACGACAGAGTATTTATTATAAGTTTAAAAAGAAAAAGGATGATCTTACTGGAGCCTAAAAGCCACCTGCTATGAAAACCAGCTGATTACAGGCCACCCATAACGCACCATGCTTCATACGTAAACCTCATACTGACAGCCTGAGGCTTTTAAAGATGTATTTTTAAATAGAGAGGTAAGAAATATTACTCTTGGGTGGCGCACAAAAATCTCATCTAAAAATCCCAAAGCACAGACAGAGACAAATACTGAGAACACAATGAACCTGACAGGGGCAGGCTCATAAATTCAGTCAATTTTGTCAAATGCAGTCATTCCATTTCAGAATCTGCAATGATTGGAAGTGCTATGCTCTGTCAATATCGCAACAGGCCTGGCTTCATGCTGTCTCTTTTTCGTGAATGTGGGTAGCCTGTTAACACTAGCCTTGCTTCTCTTCACTTGAATTAGCACAGTCAGAAAGCAGCAAAGAACCTGGGAGGATGGGGATCACAGAAATGCCTGCAGTGTTAAGTGAGAACTGGGGCTGGGGCTTGCCAATCTGAAGCCTCTAATTAGAGATCAGTGTGACAGGAGTCCAATAACCACACTGTCAGAGAGAAAAATTAGTGACATTTTCATTCCCTGCTTCACCATGAGATCCTCCACCAAAAAGGATGTTTCACGCCCAGTGTAAGCTCTAGTGCACAGCCCTGCAGAGGCCACTCTGAGGCCGCAGACCCATAGCCATGGATTTGACCCATCATGCAAATCTGTACATTTTTAAAAATAGATTTCCATTTGTAGTGCAGACGAAGGCCAAAGCAGACATGTGTGGGACACCAGGATGGAGAAAGCCACATGGGCAGTCATCTGCAGCCACTCCAAGTGGTTCAGCAAAAGATCAAGTATTAGAGAAAACCTGGACCCTAATACGATCATTAATGCAGTCACTGAGTGGTGAGCGCAATGTATTTATGGAACACATCTGGGTGTTTCTAAATTAAACTCACAAAACTAAGCTGAAAAACACAATGGAGGGAGAAAACTCCCAGAACTAAAAAATGTTTTCTCTTGTGCTTAATGGCTTTCTTGATTTCAGGTTTTTTCCGTACATAAAGCCTACGGCAGTGGTAACCACCAGTGGACGTCTGATGACAACATTTCTTTCTAAAATTGCAGTTTACATCAGGCAAAATTTATGCATTTGACCTGTTTCCTAAAACAAATTTATTACCAGCAAAAAGTTTATTCTGCATACAATCCATCTGTAAACCTGCAGATTAATAAAACCTCGACAACAAGTGATATTTGGGTTTTCAGAGAGAGAGAGACTACATAAATCAGAGCATTTCAGGGTCAGTCTCTGAAGGATGCTGAATCCAAACACACATCAGATGCCTGAACTCTGTGACTGTTCTGAACCCGGAGAGCTTTAGCCATTCTCAGAATTCCCCAGCTATTAAACCCAAGGTGTCGTCTTTCTCGCTTATTTGTTTGTTTCTCTCTGCCTAGATACTTTTTCTAATCAAATTATTAAGAAGTAGTGGGATTTAATGGTTTCAAACTTGCTTTTATCTGTAAAATACTTCTGCAAGACAAAATAGTACATAAGTAAATGAACAAACCGAACAAGTAAAGCAACAACGTGGCACGGCTCTGGTTGACAGCTGCCAGGCCAGGAACCAGGTCCTCTTAACTACTCTGTCGCTCCCAGCAGCTTGAAGGAATCTCCTCGGAGACTTGGCATTCCACAGAATGCAGATGGGAAGCACAGTCCCATCCATTCATCCATCATCTGTCTGTCCTCCCATCCATCTATCCACCTACCCATCATTCAATACACATTTGTTTAGCAACTATAACATACCAGCCACTATGGTAGGGCCTGGCAATATAACATAGGAGAAACCCATGGATCTTACAGTCTAATGAGAGGAGTGATGGGGATGAAAAAGGTAAGAATTAACCACCACAACAAATAAGAGCGACCACTTATCACTTACTTCATGGAAGAAACTTTACACATATTAACTCACTTAATCCTCTCAATAGCCAATGAGACAGGTGCTATTTTTGTTTCCACTTCACAGTGAGGAAATAGAGGCACACAGAAGCACTGTGGGACATGGAGAAAGGCCACATAGACAGCATGGTGACATGGAAGACAAAAGAAAAGCATTCTCACGAAGGAGGGAATGGTTACCATGTGGATGCAGCTGCTAAGGTTGTAGACAGAGTAGTGGCCACTGGAGTTGGTGACATGGAAGCCACCGGTGACCTCGGAAAGAACAGAAGCGGGGGCATGGTGAGGATGGAAACAGACTGTAAGGAGCAGTGGAAAAGTAAGGACAACTGTTTGTACTCAATGCTTTCCAGGAATTTAACAGCAGAGTGGCAGAAAAACAGGACTCCAGAGGACCACCACTAAAAGCAGATATAGTACGTAAGTGTGCTTCTATATGCAGAAGGAAGATAATTCTGGGTGACAGTTTTGAAAATGAATTTGCAGTCTTACAGCACTGGGGCTGTCCAACTGCTGGTCTGCCCCCCCTGCCCCAGGGGGCTGCAGGTCCATGGGGTAGGAACACCATCTTGTTCACTGTGTTTTTCTGACTTGTCACCTATCAGAGTGACTGGACCATAATAGTAAGCAGCTCAAGAGATGTTTCTTGAATAAATGAATAAAATATATAATAAAAAATGGCTGGGGGGAAGTTTAAATTTTCTCTTTGAAAAACTACTTGCCAAACCAAACTTTCCTGAGGCCCAGCACAGCAGGCCCTGAGACCTGCTGCTGTGTCTCATGGGCAGGCTGGGCAGGTTCCTCCGCAGTGGGCAGCAGGCCCCCAGGCCCCCCAGCCTCTGTAGGCCATCCTCGTTTCTACTCAGTGATGTTAGGTGCTTGGTGCTTAGGAGTTCTGGGATCTAATCCGAGCTCTGTTAAGAAATTGCTGTTACCTTTCCTACTTCTAAATCAGAGAAATAATGTGATCCTGCAACCTAATTCTTTTGTATAATTAGTTAAGTCAAATCAAAGGTCTAAGGAGATTATTTACTGCAAAGCACTGAGGCTCCAGGGTGCCTTCAGGCAAACTCCAACAAAATAGTCCACCCTGCAGCGTTTGGGGAACTGGAGGCCCTTTCTTTCCTCCTTTAAAAAAGAAAAAGAACCCCCCCCCCAACAATTTTATTATACATCAATCCCAAAAGAGAAGTGAGCAAAACAGAAGCAGCACTCTCCCTTACAAGGTTCTAGGGACATGCTGGTTTTCCTGAAGAAACAAACCAAACAGTCCCAGCCTGAACTCCGACTGGCTGTCTGACTTGGCAGGTCCGTACTCTCTCTGCTCACAAGAACAAACTGGGATCTGCTGGTCTCTAGGTTTCTTCTTCCTCTGTAAGTTTGGCTATAATTTAAATTGGCCCTAACTATTTAAAAAGACAGATTCTATTATTTTTTTTAGAATCATTGTCTGGGGCCCAGTTTTTCATACTAAGAGCTTAGTATATAAAAAATATGCATTCATGGCTAGAACATTATGAGCCAGGTGGTTCATGTCATGGTTAAATATCAGACACCTGGCTGCAGAGCAGGTATGTATACTACATGAATAAGAAATAATGGTAATAGTAATAGTTAGTAGGAGTTAACATTTATCAAGTACTTTTAGTGTGCACGACTTTGGGTTAAGTGCTTCATTACAATGTATCTTGTAACAGTCCTATGGGGTAAATAACATCACCTGTTTTGGATGATAAAACTGAGGCTTTCAGAGATGAAGCTGTCCAAAGTCCCACAGATAGTAAAGTGAAGAAAGTGGAATTTGAAAACACCAGCGCTCACCAATTAAACCTCTGTCATCAAGCTCCAGGCCAGCGTTTTCCTGGTTTAATATTTAAACACAGGAAAGGCCTTTTAGCTACCACCTCATAGCAGTTCAGGTGAATAGGGTTGGAAGAAGAGATGGGAGCACTTGGCTAAAATGAGGTTGTGTGGTAACCTCCATATTTCAGCTGATGTGTTTATCCCTGTTCCAATTACCAGGAGTAATCAGGAGAGGGCTGTAAAAATGTGTTTTAAAGTGCTCCTATGTGAAAATCACCTGGAGAAACTGTTTTATCAGCAAAAGAAACAAGATGCTGATGCTTCACGTGAAGGACTTCAGTTCGGGTTTTCGAGCCCCAGCCCCTCTCTCACCGTTCCTCACCTCGCCTCTCCTCTGGCGCACAGGGCCCGGCACTGCGGGTTGTGCATGTAATGGCTGTGCTGCTCATGACCTCGGACTGCATGCCCCAGTGCGGTCAGGCCACTCCTGCCTTCTTAGGCAAGAACACTTTCTTTTGTTTTTTTTTGTGTTTTTTTTCACTTTATTTTCTTTGATAAGGCATAAATTTTCAGTCTTAAATTGTGGCTACAGGCAATCTGGAAACAGCTGTGCCTGTATTGCAGGGGAGGGGGTCCCTGCAGGTACACACTTTGTTTCATGGCTGAATTGCTACCAAAACAGTCCTGGACACAGTGCCCCACAAATTATTTTCCCTTAAACTGATTTTCCCAGTTAGTTCTGTATATTAGTTACAGAGTCCTATATTATTTTCCCCATAGGGCTTTCCTGCTTATGATTCCTAAATAAGCTGATAAAAACTCCGTTTTCTCCACAGAAGTATTTAGATTGTTGAGGCTTTCTCTTACCATAATTACTTCCTGAAAAATGCAGTGGTCAATTTTTCCTGAATATTTTTACATTAAATTGGGCACACAAAACTTGGCCCTTGGTATTTTAAGGTTGTAAAGCAGATTCCTGGCTTTAAAGAGCTGACTGGTTTCCATTACTTGTTTTTTGTATGGCTTCTCATTGACTTGACTAAACGAAACGCCTCCACCATTTAAATGAAGAACTTGTGTGAAAACAGAGATTTCATATGACCTCAAGAAAGAATTTCTTATAAAAAAAATCACCTATCTCACTCCTCAGCTAAGTACTTCAGGAATTGGGGCAGGTGAGGAGAAAGGTCTTGGCAATGGTCATTTGATGAGAAATGAATTAATTTGATTATTTCCACAGTGTGGATCAATAATAGTCAGTCTCCGCAGAGGCCCTGGCCTGAAGGCAGCGGGATAATCAATAGGATCACACAGAAGCCTCTCCTCCCCCAGCAGCCTCTCTGTTCTTTTCTGGGCGGACTCTTCACGCCTGTGTAATTCTAATTTATGTCAACTAGAAATCAAAGAAATTCCAAGAGGCTTTGGTCATAGGACATTGGGGTGGACCTTTCAAAATCTATTTATGTCTATTCCTTAAGTAACGTGGCCCCCACAGCCCTCCTGGCGCCTTTATGGGCCAAGGAGAAATAGCCTCCCCACAGAAGGGCAGCTACCTGCTCCAGACAAAGGCAGAGGAGTGGAGTTAGGTAAATGGAAGTACACTTTCTCCGTCCTGTCTACAACTCTTTAGGGACGTAAGAACTAATAAGCATTTTAAGCAAAATGCTTTGCCAAGAGTGGCTCCCTCAATAACGCTCTTTAATGATACCCAGACGCTGGCATTTTCAAATCAAATGAACAGTGTATAAAATTAGTTCTGCATGAAGTTGAAAAAAATAGTAAGTGAAAGGGAGCTTTTAAAAGCTCCAGCATTTCTCCATCCAACTGCTTTTCACAAAGGTTTGGCATATGAGAATTGCTACATTTATGATGTTATTCGCTGCTCATAATTCAGGCCCTCTGTCTCCAAACTTCTGTATTAACATGCACTGCAGAGGTTTCCACCACGATGTTTTATCACCGAGGTTTCCCAAACCAGCCAGGTTGCCTCTGGCGAGGTCTGGTTTCTCAGCCAGTGCCATGCCACTAGGCTCCCTCCCTTTTCATCAACCTTGTTACCCCAAACATTTTTCATTAACTTTGAACACTGCATTTCCATTTGCCCAAACAGCTTTTCCATGAATTTTTTTTTTGGCTTTTTCAGTTTTGTTCTCTATCCAAACTGCCTTGTAAGAAATGAGGAAAATATATTATTAGAAGAAACAGATCTATATAGACTCTAGAATTCAATGAAATTGTGAAAATGATTTCTATAACCAAAGCCACTGTCTATAATTAAGGAGAGTAGAGTAAACATATTGCTCTTATTAGAGAGTCCCGTTGATTATACAAGTAGTTTTTACTAAATCACCAAGTAAATGCGTGTTAAGTTGATAGGTGATTTTGGGTCAACTCTAATTCCCAAGGTCAAGTAAGCCTTTGAACAGCCTTTAAGAATATAAGTTCACCCCAATTCATCAAAGCCGTCTCACACAGCGTTTTCTTCTCTTGGTTCTTACAATGCACTGAAGTTTAGGAGATTAAGTGGCGTTGGCTTCAAAACCCAAAGTAATGCCTCTAACGTGCTTATCCATCCAGCAATCAGAAAAGCTACTCAAACAGGGGCTTCCTTAATGCACTTCCTAATTTTACAAGTGCTGGGGGAATACTGCATTTGTCAAATGGCTGGAGGAGTTCTCCCCAGGAGTCACCAATGTTGCAGCCAAACAAACTTTATTGCTGTTTTGCTTCCACATTGTCTGATAATCTAAGTACATGTTGCTTTCATCTACAAAGAATAGGTTTAATGTTTCTCATCTGTTCTTTGTTTACCTAATGAGAAAAACAGAGGAAAAACACTTTCCTACAACAAATACAAAGCATTTTGTTATCCTTACAATTTCTCCAAAGCTCAAGTGAGGAAAGAAGCAGAAGTTTGGTAAAGTATAGCTTTCAAATTAAGTGTAGGTGGCCCCAAATGAAACTGACTGCATAGGAAAGAAAATATATCTTGCCTTCAATATTTCTCAGAACCACAGATGTACGGAACACGAGCCCTGGGACACAGATGTCACTAACCCCATCTCTCCCCAGTGCAGGGACATGGGGACAACAGTCCTGACAAGGGGGTTAATTGTGCAAACCACTGAGGTCTCTTGCCCATTCCTTTGACTCCAGCTAAGGGGAAGGAAAACTCACATTAATGAGTTATTAGTGGGTAGCCCATTTGGTTAAGGTACAGTGAGAGCAGGGAAAAGCTCAAATTAATTTTGTCCTTTAATTCTTTGTTGGCACAGATGATCACACTGAAATAGTGAATCTTCATCTCCATATCCCAATCCAACTTTCTCTGTGTTTCCTGTTTCTATTCTCAGTTTTCTTATTACTCTTTTTGTTTCCCTACCTATTTGAATCATCTCATCTCCAACTCACCTTTTTCTGTAAGCCTGAATTCGTAAGCTGATCCCAAATACAGTGTGTCCCATGGATGCCTTAGTTTTCTTTTGTAAAGTGTGTAGAAATGTGGTTACTGACATCTTTGTATAGAAGAGAATCTTAATTTAAAATTAAGAGAAAAAAAGTAAAAGGGCAAAATTTCTGTAATGGGTTTATTTTTTTCCTTTCATCGTAACTTCCTTTCAAAATGGGATAGCAGGCAATACGTTATTTTTTTTTCTCACTTGGAAATTCAGTATATTGATTATTAAACACAGGCTAAAATAATGATATTGTTTATGAGAATAATCAGTAACACTGAGCATTTATATATAGCACACATTATTCTAAGGGCTTGATATATATATGTTCACTCATTTAAATGCTCACAATTCTCTAAGGTACTACTATTATTCTCATTTTACAACAAGGGAACAGAGGCACCAAGATGTTAAGTAAAGTAGTTGCTCAAGATGACACAGCGAAGTGTAGAGACCAGATCTGAACCTGAACTCTGGCTCCAGAGTCCCTACCCTCAACTACTAACTGGTTTTCTTTGTTATTCAAATCTTTCTTTGAATCTTGATAAAAATTTAAAATCTGGAGATGGATAGCATAACACAAAATTTGAAAGCTGAGCAGCTATTACTCTAGATTTCCATTCAACTATATCAACCAGCAGGCTTTTATGTGCAAGGATTTACTTGCACTTCTGTGTTGTTTAAAACAACTTCATCCTCACAGAAACTCTCATGTTTGCCTCTGAGCTGCCTTAAGCCGAGGGTGCCAGGCAGCAAAACTGGGCCCCACGTCCCTGGGCCTGGCCACGGGCTGCGGTCACACACATGGCACTAGAGCCAACAAGCTTGCGGAGCAGCTCTCGAGCTGGAGAAAGGATTCAGAGGCCTCAAGGAACCGGCTGAAGTTCTCAGGGGTACCGCCAAACAGAATGGTCCCCCATCTCATTCTGAACTAACTTGTATTTGTGTAGAAAGGATTCATTTTTAACTTGAAATTAGCAAAAGGCTGGTCAGCAAATATATCTGAAATAATCTTGTCCTGTACTAGTAAGAACATAAATTTCTTTTTTTAATGTTAATTCATTAATTACTTAACTTTTTTCAATTACAGTTTCCATTTAACATCATTTTGTATTAATTTCAGGTGTACATACAGCATAGTGGTCATACAATCACATGTTCCACGGTGATCCTCCTGAAATTCCCAGTACCCAACTGGCACCCTACAGAGCCATTACAGTATTACTGACTGTACTCCCTCTGCTGTACCGGCACTCCACACCCCCATGACTGTTCAGTAACCACCAATCTGTACTTCTCAATCTCTTCACCTTTTTCACCCCGATCCTCTGACTCCCTCCACTCTGGCAACCACCAGTCTGTCATCTGTATGTGTGAGTCTGTTTCTGCTTTGTTTAGGACATAAATTTCTACAATTTGTCTCTGAAGGTGGAGCTGATCTCAACAAATCTAAAGACTGGAAACGTGGTGACTTTGAGAATGGTTGTGGATACAGCTCTGCATTCTGAATGCACACATTTTTAGTGTCCTTGGTTAGGTAGGACTCATACAGTTCCTTCTGGAGGAAGCTGAGGAGCTCTACTGTAATTGTTTAACGTTTCTAGAATCCTCTGCCCAGTGTGGACCCTTTAATTTGTTTTAAAAGAATTTCATTTTAAAGAGAGTTAGTAGCAGTGTTAGATCAGTTAGTAGTGAAATTTGAGGGAGACTTGCAACCCCTGGGTCTCAGTGCTGTTGCTTAGTAACAAAGTCAGTCAGCTTTCTAGGCTGCAATGAGACTATAGAATAAAATCTCTAAACATAACCAACTGGCAAAGGCTTAGTATAAGTTGGGATTTTTAAAGCATTTGGAGGAAAAAACTAGGTCAATTAACAAAAATGACAAAGCACACAAAGGATTTGGGCAATTTTTCTATTTGCCCCCAATTTTGCTACATTTAGAAAATGCATGTCCTTTGAGGGGCATACATATTTAGTTTCCCTCTCTTTTACTAGATATGGCCCCAATCACCATTTGCAAAAGTAGCACAAATGTGTAAATCATTATTAAGATGCCAGTATTTTCTGAGCAAGTATACGAGGTGGATCTTTTCCAAGGAAACAGTTCCTGTGCCTAGAGACGCCCTGAGGATATGCCACAAGCACTGGGGACATAAACTCCCAAGACCTGGGACAACATCTGGGATGAGTGGCCTTGAGCCAGTGCATGGTCTTTCTGCCACTTCTATGTTCTCCTGTTCACAGTATAAATGACTATTTCTTAGATTTGTTACAGGGAAAACATCTTTAAAGGTTCTCATATTAAATGTGGCCTAAATTCCCAGACTCATGCTCATGTCTCTGGGCCAGCTCCACAGACCTGCAATGTGACCTCTGGGACTGTTTCTCATCATATGTGAAAAGCAGCATGTTAAGTGTGGAAAGATGCAAATTCCATATAACATGCCCACACTGACCAGGATACATAGATGTTGAGCACTGACATTGCATACTTCAAATCAGGAAAAAGCAATCTAGCACTTTCTTTCCACCTTACTGTTTCAGGAAACTTGGAACCCAGAATGGAATTTTACTGGTAGACCCTGCACACTACAGTGCCATGAAAACACAAATTTTGGTTCATGGACTTTGTGGGTAGGAGTTGACTGTAAGTACGATTGCTTTTTCTTTCTGCCCAGGCACAAAATTCATTTTTAAATGGAGAGATACAAATATAATCTCAGAAGAGTTTAGAAAACCAAGCATCTTACCAAGCATTATCGCTGTTAATAGTACATGTATGTGCATGTGCACCTATATACCTACATACATATATGCATACATAAACATATATATAGAGAGAATATGATACCAAGCTGTCAACCACACCGATCTGTGGAAAACACTTGAAAGGCAGCTCTTACTTTATCGCATCTCATCAGCCCCAGGTATCTGAGAGACTTGCTGCTCTGTGCGATCAGCGTGGCTCCGTGGTCTGTGATCTCTTTACACCACCCCACGTCCACAGTCTCTATTGTCATGCTGTGCCGCCCAATGGCTATCAGCGCTGCAAGAGGGGGCAGGGAGAAAGAAGACAAGAATCAACGTTAGTGGTGGAAGGGATCTCTGCCTTTTATGACTGCTTCTCCCATTTCCTCACTAAATTTGTTCCTGGATTATGGTGTGTAAATAACTGATTCATAAACAATTAAATTTAAAATGCTTTAGGAAAGCTTGCCCTATGACCAACCCTGTCACAAGGTGAATAATCTCCCCACAATTTCCCTTTCATTGGAACACAGCCTCACAACCTTTTATCAGTTTTCCTCTTTGCAAGGTTACCTGTACTTCAAACATTCGTATCTGCAGAAGGAATCAATTAAAATGAATTACACATAAAATGTTACAGAAAACCCCAAGTAGTAACTAAACTTTACTCATGACAACTTTAATAACTTTTTAAAAAGGAAAACCCACATAAACACCATTTTGAGGTGTGTCATGCTGCACATGAATTTCTTTATCAATTGGCATAAAATTCTCCATCTGCTTATGATCTGTAAAATGTAAGAATATATAATATTTTTCACATTAGTCCTTCGTGGGACACACAGTTGAGTTTAACTGGTGCCATGCTAGAGTGCAGTAAAGGGAATGCATTTACTATGGTGAATTTCTTCATCATATCAGCGTCTTCTTTCTATTAACATACAAAATGAAACCTGTTATCTGAAAACTATGGTAGTATCTCTAGTCTTCTTGCCGGTTTAGCACCAAAGCACCGGAAAGTGCAGACACTTACCCCGTAATCTTTGGTGTGCACTACTTATCACTGCTCATAACCCATCACCCCGTCAGAGGGACCAATCAGTGAATGTGGCGCTTTGCTACGGACTTCTGATTTGACAGACATGTACACCTCTACATTTGTGGAGCGGAAAAACAGATTTCAGTAACTCCATCCAGAATATGTTTACAGTGCATTGGTATGTAAATGAAAACCCTGAAAACAATGCTACAAATATTAAAAAGGAAGGAGAAATTGTTTGCTAATTATTTCCTCATTCTAAGATAGGATGAAATGATTGACTAGATTGATAAGAGCAGAGTGACTCATTTGTTAACTCTTATAGCTCACAGAAAAATACACTCGGGAAAATCACTTTGCTTATTACCTCAGTTTTTTTTTTTTTTACCAGAAAACTCATTCTCATTCACTCAAGTATCAAAGACAGATTTCAAGCCTAAAAAAAACTATAATCATGATCCGACTATTTTCCAGTGAAAATGCTATAAAGGAAGAAAAGAATTTTTTTCCTGGAAGTTCTTCATGCCACTAATCTGAAGATGCTCTCGTCTGTTGCCCATGCTATTTTGGTATTTAGTTTTCCCAGAAGGCAAGGCAGGGCAAGGAAGGAATCTGTCAAAGGTTTGCTGAAGGGTGTGAATGACATTTTCGTGTAGTAGCAGTACCCCAGGTTAAGCTCATTGGTGCCCCTGACTTAAGAAAATTGCTGTCCTCTCTGGTATTGCCATAACTTTCATTGGTTATGATGTCCTGAGGATCTCCTATGATGAATTAAGTAGAAGATACATAAAAGAAATTCTTTTCAGTACAAAGTACTCAAATTGTGATTTCAAAGACCACAAAGCACAAGTTGTAAGATGGCCCCAGGTCAGTTGATTGTGCGCTTTTATTGAGGTTTGAGGCTGGAACATGAAAGCTCAGTACTAGCTAGAAAAAGGTCAACAGAATAGTCTGAGTTTTCGGTGGCTGCTTTATAAGCAAATGAAGAGTGAATAGCTATTTATTCTAGTTGCCAAAATCACTGGTGTTCAGTGTTTTCTTTCTGTCCAAATGAAAATAAACAGTAAATAAGACACCTGAAGATAAATTAGGCGTTCTAGTTATTCAAGTAAGAATTAAACATTATAATTGCTTAACTCATTCATTTATTCAACAAACACCTCACAAGCACTCATTCTCCAGTATTTATTGACAACCCATGCACTAGGCACCAGGCTAAGGAATTAAGGTGCATTATCTCATGTAATCCTCACAGCAATGTTACAAAGTCTTATTGTTATTTCCATATTAAATATCAGGAAACTGAATCACAGAAATATTAAATAACTCCCCCAGTATAACAAGATAGTACGTCAGGGAATGGATAATAAGCCGAGAGCTGGCTCTCGGCCCTGAATGCACATCAGACCTACTAAATCAGAATCACGGGGCCAGGCACACGGCAATGCTAATTGTCTGCACTGCCAGCATGTGAACCTGTGGTGTGTATGACACACAGGGCCCGGCCCGTGCTGGGTGTGGGGGACAGAATGATTCACGGAGCTCAGAAGCTAGATGAGTGGGTCTGGGGGGGTGGAAGGGTTGGGTGGAAACGAGAAACAAGCGAGCAGACGGTATCCCTTCCCGTGCCTAACTCCTCTCACTTTCTAGATCTCAGCTGAAAGGTCCGCTTCTCAGAACGGATCACCCTATCACTTATTCCTGCTACTGGAAGTGTTATTTACTTATTTACTTACTTCTCAGAACGGATCACCCTATCACTTATTCCTGCTACTGGAAATGTTATTTACTTATTTACTTACTTTTTTTGTGGCCCACCTCCCCCATTACAATCACAGCTCCTACTCACTGCTGTATGTCCAGCATTTGGTATGTGCCTAGTACAGCGGTGGTTCTTAAGGCTTTAATATGTTTAGATCAATTATAGAGGCATGCCCAGGAGGCCTGGGAGCCCCTCACTCTTCAGGCGAGGAGAGGTATAATGGGAGCCCTCATGAAGGGCTGAATTATGGAGGATTCTCCAGAAAAACAAAGGAACAAGGGCAAGTATATAGGTCTAAGGAAAAGCATGCGGCAGGGTAGAGAGCTGTGAAAGAACAGGGGAGCTGCAGGTCTTTCTGTGTGCCAGAAAGAAAAACAAGTGCAAGGAAGTGGCAAGATTTATTCCAGCAATATTTATTCATGATTAGTAGCACTGGGGTAGGCCCACGAGATACAAAGAGTAGCAAAAATAAGAAGAATCCTCCATGTCATGAAGATTATAGTCTAATAGGTGAAAAAGATGTGAAACAAAGTATATATAACTCTAAATTGTAGCAAGTGCTCTGAACAAAATGGAGTGAATAGCTGTAAAAATAACAGTTAGATGGGGGTACTGAGGAAAGTGTTTCTGACGAAGTTATTTTAACATATCCATTTCGGAGGTAAAAAACCTGAGGTTACATACCTCACCAAGGTCCCACCCCCCGTCAGCGGCAGGGCCGGGGTGCACACTCAGTCCGTCTTGTTCCACAGCCAATGCTCACTCTTCCAACAGCGGCAGCGCCCAGGGTGGGAGAGGACACTACGTGTGGTGAGGAAGTATTTCCCTTTACCACGATTCTGGAGTGAGACCTGACAGCTCGTAGGCAGCCAAGTATTTACTTGATAAGTGTAGAATCTTTAAATTCTAAAATACATACTGAGTAATTTTACCTCTCTGTGACTATACCCTATCTTGGCTATTCTTTCACTGTTGTTCATGAGCTGGCTGTGAAACACGTAGTGTGGCTTCACATTCTCTTGCAGCCTCACAGTGCAGGAGACGTCTGACCTCAGTACGCCATTTAACACTTCTGAGCCTTGGTTTCCTCACCTGGACAGTAGGGACGCTTAGTCCACGCCCTGCCCACTCCACAGTGTTGGTCTGAGGCTCAAATGAGACAACACGTGTAAGGGACTTGGCACTCCATAAACGTCGTGATTGATTTGATACTGCCCCAAAGCATTCTACAGTTATACAGTTGATATTAAATGAAAAGACTTGAAAGAGTTTTGAAAAGTAAAAAGCTCTGGGCAAATGAAAGCACTGTGTAAGTACTTAGTCATTATGTCACTGCTAGAGTTCTTGAACTGCCTACTTCCCATCAGTGTTCACTGAACCTGTGGACTGAACCTGGGATGATAGGGCTATAAATGTGTATGTGATTACTACCTTCATTAGAGGCTGTTGACACATTACAATGATATTTATTGAGCCTTGAAAAGGAATAAATTATGTAAGACTACTTCCTAATCCCCATGCAATTTTAATATACTTTTTATGTGCTAAGTGCAACTAATAAAGTTAAATTTTAAAGAGTTACACAAATTAAAAGCTGTGTTTCGGTAATTTACGTGATGGTCAAGAAAGGACATAGATTAACCCACTAAAAGGCATTTCCATAGTCACGTGGAGTGGCTGAAAGACACGAGCACATGTACACTTAATTTTGACTAAGAAATTCCATCTAGGAATCTACCCGAAAAACACACTTCTAATTGAACAAAATTACATATATACAAGTTTGTTCACTGAAGCATTGATTGTACTTGCAAAACACTAGAAACAGCCTCAATACGTATAACAGGAGGGTGGTTCAGCAAACGCTACATTCTCACAACTGAACACTGTGCAGCTGAAAAAAAAAAGGGGCTAGATCACCAGGAACTTCCAAATCATTCAGTGAAGAAAGCAAAGTGCAAAAGAGCTTATATGGTGTGCTGCCACCATATAAAAGCATACAATAAAAAAGCGTGAATCTGCTCATTTGTGAAAAAGGAATATGGGAAAGATAACCCAGAAAAAACAGAGACTATTTAACTATAGGGGTCAGTGGGAACAGAGAGGAAAGAAAAGGGCACAAAATGCAGGGATGAAGTGTGAGGAAGGACAGACACTTCTTGAAATATCTTTGCCTATGCTTTGACTCCGAACCATAGTAATGCTTTACATACCTCCGAAAATAAAGAGAATTAAAGCCAACTAGATGTGGGGGAACCTGAAGTGGAATACAAGAGTAACAAATAAATCCTAATTGTATTACAAATGAACAGCATGAACCTGCCAAACAGTGTAACCACACTGAAAGGGATGGGAATTAAGTTCCTTAGGAAAACATAATTTTGACTAGATATTATAAAGTGAAAAACCAAAAAGAACTGTCAGCAAATATTGTACTCTAGTTAGTGAATCTATTTCCCACAGGGGTATGAGTAAACAATTTAGTAACTACTTTATGTGTAATCTAGGATTGTAAATACTGAGAGCCAGTCTTTTAGAGAAGTAAGTTACAAATAAGAAAAGAGGAGAAGCTTGTAATGAACCTTGTGGTATGGAACTGAAATCAGAGGTACTTAAATGTTTTAATATGCACACACATACACACAGAATAGATATAGAAATAATCAATAAATATGATGTATGTGCATGCATGGCTTAGTATACATACTTATATTCTCAGCTTTTTCTGCTTAGAGGGACTAGAGCAGTGACACCCCAGAAGCAATGATTTGCTAGCACCCAGATCTTGGTCAAAACATTCTCCAATAAAAGGAAGCAAGGCTTCTTAGAGAAAATGTTGATTCCAGGTCTGGGGCAGGAAAAATACAAGATGAGTCTGGAATATCTTGTGATCTCAGGAAAAAAGTGCTAAAAATGGGGGTATGTTAAAAGGCCACTGGATCCAATTGGAGGAACTGCCAATGGCCACATCTGGAACAACTGAGTATCAAATAATGATAGTACTATATATATCATAATTCAAAAACTTGAAAAAGCATCTATAAATCCATACTGATGTAAATGATCAAATAAATAAATAACCAAGCAATGGCAGCTCTTCCTTACAGAATTCCAATTAAATATATAAGGAATGAGCCCTGCCTGGTGTAGCACAGTGGATTGAGCATGGGCTGAGAACCAAAGAGTCACCAGTTCGATTCCCAGTCAGGGCATATGCCTGGGTTGTGGGCCAGGTCCCCAGTGGGGGCCACATGAGAGGCAACCACACATTGATGTTTCTCTCCCTCTCTTTCTCCCTCCCTTCCCCTCTCTCTAAAAATAAATAAATAAAATCTTTAAAAAAAAAATATATATATACACACACATATAAGGAATGAGGGAAATAAAAAAAAAATCAGGCAAAAATCACAGTAATAACTGTTGCAGGCAAGATCTACCAATGGATTCTAAATCTGTCAGTGAAAGTTTAAGAAAAAACAGAATATGGGCAGAGTGCCAAAGATATTTAAAATTTTCAAAAATCCTAACTTTATAGTGGAGAGACCCAGAAGACACCACATTACCCACATGATCAAGGTTGACATCAACAATAACAACACATATACGCCAAATGAATAATCTCAATTTACTCATAAGAAAACGTCACACAAACCTAAACTGAGAAATATAAAAATAAGTCACCAGTCCTCACCCAAAGGGCCAAGGTAAGGGGACATTAAACAAGAGAGGAAGTGTGACAGACTGAGGGAGTCTAAAGAGACATGACAACTAAATGCCAAGTATTGCCGCAGCCTGGGTTGGATCCTGGAACAGATGAGGAAACTAGAGAAAAAACTGGTGAAATTCAAACAGGATTTGTAGTTACTTAATCTTAGTGTTTCCATGTTAACTTCCTAGTTTGACAATTGTTCTATGGTTATATAAATTGTAACACGAGAAGTTGTTGACTGTATCACTACCATTTTTTTAATCCTCACCAGAGGATATGTTTTATTGCTCTTAGAGAAAGAGGAAGGGAGAGAGACAGGGGGACTGGAGAAGAAGTAAAGGAAGGGGAGGGGAGGGGAGGGGCATCAATGTGAGAGAGAAACATCAATACACTGACTGGCTGCCTCCCATACACGCTCTGACCAGGGATCAAGTCCAAAACTTAGGTATGTGCCCGAACTAGGAATTGAACCCGCAAACATTTGGTGTATGGGGTCACACTCCAACCAGCTGAGCCACCAGCCAGGGCTAAAATTATTTCAAAACAAAGAGAATAAAACATAGATAAGCTAATAATAGATAGTGAATGAAATAAGTAGAGGACTAAAATTTTGTAAGTGAAAGATCCGATATATAATAAATGTTAGGACTGAAGGTACATTTTTTTCCTAGTAGGAAGATTAGTCATAGGAGTGCATTAACAAGTGACCTACATGTGTCATTTTGTCCTTTCCAGTTCTATCTTCTGCTATGGATCTACGTACCTGTGATAAAATCAGAAGAAATGGCCTAGTGCTTGAAAGAACTAGGGTTAAAATTTAACAGTAGGATTAATATCTTTCATGTAATACTTGGATAAAAGCCACTTGCAAAGAAATTTCTTGGCACGAATACAAAGAGACAAATATGAAAAGTGCTCTTCTTTGTGGAAACCACAGAAGCTCTAAAAACAAAGAACTGACACTTTCAGAGACATTTGTTGTTGTGTGATGGTCCCCGCGAGTCCTCCTCCACCCCACAGGGACCACAGTAGAGGTGGCTGGCCCTAGTAGTTCAGGGGAGTCACAGGTGCCTAGAAAAAGTACAGATGCCTGAGTCCCCCCTCCAGAGAGCCTGATTCGGGAGAAGCCAGGAAAGCTCCTGTGAGCCTGTTGCGCGGCCAGGGCCGAGGCAACGGGAACGGGATAACCTACAACTCGGGCAAAGTCAGTCAACTAAAAACAAAGGATCTCATTTTCTAAGGACATAATTAGCTCACATGTTCTGATACTATAAAACAGCTCTGCCTCTCAAACAGCAGTGACCCTTTGTACATAACCCAATACTTTTTAATCTCTTTACTGCTAATTTATGTCCCTTCCTTCTGTTTTTATACAGTATTATATTCCTCCTTCCATTATGTAGTAAACTCAACAGTGATTCCACTCTATAGTATTTGTCCAGGTTGTCCCTTTCTATAACTATTTTTATCTAGCTCATTGCATTTATTATGTTTCTAACGCAGTACTTACCGGAGTTTGTTTCACATCAGAACTAGGCATCAACATGCCTGTCTCCCTGTCTCGCTACCAGACTGCAAAGTCTTCAAAGCAGTACTGCGAAGAATGCTTTCCTAGGAACCCCCAGTCTCTGAATATCAAGTGCCACTCATGTTTTTACAGTTTTCATGAATTTTTTGGAAGTATAACATACACACAAAAAATTACACAAACCCCAAAGGTACTGCGTAATGACTTTTGACGATGCTAACACAGCTGTGTCGCAGTACCCAGACTAGAAACAGAGCAGAACCCGCACTCAAAGGGCCGTCTCACTCCCCACTCCAGCCACCTCTATTCCCCCAAAAGGGTAGCCACCGTCCTGACACACAGGTTAGTATTCTTATTTCTGAAATGAGCTTTGTAGCCACTACGTAAATGCTGCTATGAACACTGGCATACATGTGTTCGTATGGATATATGTTTGCATTTCACTTGGGTCAACACTTAAGAGTGGGATTTCTGGGTTGTATGGTAAGTGTATGTTTAATTTCTTAAGAAACTGCCAAACGTTTTTCAAAGTGGCTATACCTACATCTTACATTCCTACCAGCTAAGTATAAATATTCCAGTGTCTCCACATCCTTGCCAATACTTGGTGATATCTGTCTCTTTGATTACCCATGTACCTCATTGTGGGCTTTAATCTTCATTTCCCTAATGATTAATGATATTGAGCATATTTTAATGGTGTCATAGGTTACTTGTAAATCATAGCTGACTGACTATAGATATCTATTAAACCAAACTGATGAAGCCCTGGCTGGAGTGGCTCAGTTGATTGGGTGTTGTCTTGTAAACTGAAAGGTCATGGGTTCAATTCCTGGTCAGAGCACATGGCTGGGGCTGTGGGTTTGGTCCCCAGTCTGGGAGAGTGCAAGAGGCAACTGATGGATGTTTCTTTTTCACATAGATGTTTCTCTCCCTCTCTTTCTCCCTCCCTTTCTCTCTCTGGAATCAATAAAAGAAAAAAATTAAAAATTAAACTGATGAAGAAAGAAAGGAACATAGATAATTTTTCTATTATTAGACTATAGCAAAGAACAGCCTTCTAGACAACAGATAATTTTTCATGTAATTTGAAGGAGAGTACCAGTAAAATAAACAGCATATCCTTTGAAGACATGAAAACTCTTAGTTTCTTAAAATAAGAAAGTAAACTCGAGAAGAAAAGGTTAGAGAAAACTTTCCAAAACGCTCATTTATATGTGGAAGCTCCAGACTATGGAGTATGCTTTATTTAGGAACTCTAAATCTCTGAAAATCAAAGGAAAACTAAATATAACAAACAAAAATTGCCCAACAATGGTGGCTAACATTACAGTGAAAAGTTTGAATTGTGCTAGAATGTTCAAGAGGCTGCACGTAAGGGCATTCATTTCACACAACTCTGCTTACTGCATGCAAGAACTGACTCACAAGGGAGCATGCTGGCTGTGGCCCTTGAGCTTTAGGAAGGATGCTCTTCTGCCCTATACATATCCTGAAACGGAAATGTACGCATTATTTATAGGCTGCATCTGCTTTCCTTTCTATGACATAAACAAGTTGGTAGAAAAGTAAGAATTCAAGTGAAGGAATTTTTAAAAAGGTCTTTTAATGTATCATGAGCAAAGGTAAGTATTTTCCCTCCTTTGTCTCTTCCTAATTATTTTCATTTTTTTGTGGAAAGACAGATCTGATTGGGTAAGTAGAAACTATTTCTGAATATATGACTTCCAAAAATGTAGTGAACAAGGGATGCATCTAGAACTAACCTTGGTTTAACAGGAACCTGATCCTCTGCTCTGGTTTCAGTGGGGCTGTGTTTGGTGGTAATCAGCCCTGTGAGTGCGATGGTCCCCCTGCCAGTCCCCTCATTAAATTTCAGAATGCAAGGTAAGGAAGGAAAAGTCTTACCCTCTAACAGCAGCAGAGAACCTTAATCCCTGGTTCAATGATTCCTTTTCACTATAGCCTGCATAAATGCATACGAGCATTGTATATTACTTACCAAAGAATTAGGCATCCTTTTCAAAACCCTGACATTAAATTTCCTCACTTTATGAGAAGTGACTTCTGGCCTTAAATATGTTGGTTTGTGGACATGGAAAAGCACATTAGGGTCTCTGTCGTACATCTGCCTTCCCACCCTTCTGAACTGCATTGTCCAGACAACCACAAAGAGAGAGCATGTTTCCAGCAGGCACCAGGTACAAGCATTTGTCCAACCCAGTGTGCAGCAGAGTAGGATGCAATTTCAGCGACTTCCACTTAAGAAGACACTGACGTTGGTGGCAACCTATGATGCTGTCAGACTGCCCAATAAACACAGTAAAAGTATCTCCATATTGAAAGGGAAAGAAACCACAGGAAGAGGAAAAAACATGTGGGGATGTCAGCAGAGTGAATATATTATCTCTACTTTCTTTCAACAAATACTAATTGAGTACCTATGAACCACGGAATGTTAGGAGCTGGGAATAAAAAGATCTAATCCCTGTCTTCATGTAGTTTAGGTTATGAATACAAATAAATAATTGGAATATATAATTTTTTTGGATGGCAATAATGATTTGGAGAAAAATAAAGCAGGAACCAGGGATGGGATTGCTGTCATTTTAATTAGGGTGGGCAGGAAAGGCTTGATAGAGAAAGTGGCATTTGAACAATGATCTGAAGGGGCAGGGGAGCAAGTCGTACAGGTTTGCAAGGAGAAGGCATTCTGCGCAGTGAGAACTGAGCACCAAGACTATGAGGTAGGATGGTTGCTGGCTTGTTCCAGAATGAGCAAAGGAACAGGAGGATGATTAGTGGATTTGAAAGTGTGAAAATTAATAGGAAAGAGAATGGACAAAGTCATCTTACAGGCCAAGTAAATGACACTGAATTTCACTCTGAATCGCAGGTAGCAAACATAAGGCCTACAGGCTGAATGCGGCCCTCTACCTTGTTTATACCTGGCAGCCACACCAAGTTCCTTGTCCCTAGTGAAGGAGTAGTCACATTCATACTGTCCTAAAATTACATTCAGCCCTTTCAAGGCAACCACAAGGCTGATGTGGCCCCCAGTGAGAATGAGTTTGACACCCCTGCTCTAAATGAAATGGGAATCCATTGGAGATTTGTGGGAAGAAGTATGATATAACCTAACTTAAATTATCAAAGGACTTCTTGGCTTCTGGGTTGAGAACAGACTGGAAAAGGGCGAGAACAAAAGCAGGAACACCAATAAGCAAGCCACTGCAATTATCCAGACAGCAAGTGACATGGCTTGGTCCAGGGCTTCATAATAAAGAGGGAGAGAAGGAGTAGAATTATGAACAGACTTTCAAAACAGGAACAACAATATTTGCTGAGAGACCAGATGTAGCTTGAGAGAAAGAGAAGAGTCAAGAATGTCAAGAGAAAACAAATATTTTTTTGGCACTTCGCTTTGAAAGAAATTTCCTACATGGGATTTTCCATAGCTGCTCTTGTATCCTCTTGTGTCTCAGTGTCCTTGTACTGGCAGGAATATATTAGTTTCTTCTACTGGATATCAATTCCACTGAGAGGGGGCAAAGATGACTTTCATTCATGTTTACATTATCACTGTCCAGCATTTACTTGTTAGTATTCAATATGAGTTCACCAAAATGTGTATCTTAGGTATCACAATTATAAGCACTTAGGGAAAAATGGTCAGAAAGGATTTTGTGTTCTCTAGAATTCACATTCATTCTTTTATTCTAAAAATATTTACTGAGCAGCTACACTGTGTCAATCACTGTGATGACTCTGGGTTATCTTTGGGGAGATTACAGGGAATGTATATTTTTTCTTTTATGTGTTGCATTAAGAAATGCAACACTAGGCATGTGTAACTTTTACAAAGGATTAAAAACAAGTTTTCAAAAAGGTGCTATGGGACAGATCACTCAATTTCACCTGAGTGATGTGAAGAACTTGACATTCCCTCCAGTGGGGTTTTTCTTTAACCTCGTGCTCCTCAAGGCCAACACACATTTGCTGGTGACAAAATTCAACGCCTAAAGTCATGTGGAATCATGTGAAACCCATAAAGCTATTGGCAAACTAAATTACATGCCAGAAGTCGAGCTGTTTTTCCACCCTAACTGTAGCCAGAGCAGCTGTAAGTTGGGGGCTGTGGTCCAGAGCCTGGAGTAGTTTAGACTCTGGTGGTGACTTTTGCTTATGGGCCTTTCTGCTCATATGCAAAAGGAAATGAAAGGAGGGCAAAGGAAATAAAAACATGAAAATAAAAGTATTTGTATTTGAGATTTTAAAGTTTAGTGGATAACTAGATTAAAATTTAGACACCACTAAGCTTTCTATATTCTTTTTGTTTTCGAGGAGGAAGGGAGAGTCCCAGTTTGCGTTGCCTCACCTGGGAGCTTGAACCATGAACACAGGTGTGTGTGCTCAGACACGCACATATACAAACACGCATCTACTCCTCGGCCCTAACCCACAGGTGGACTTACTCTGAAGCTAGTGAAGGTTAAGCCTCAGGGTCCAGCATTTATATGGATGTTTCCAAGGGTCTGGGTCCTTGAAGTATATTCATGTAATAATATATTTTTATAAAATCTGTAAAAAAAACTTTTGTATTCTTTTTCTCAAATAGAGACCTGAAGCTATATAAACCCCAGGCCCTGAAAAACCCTGAATTTGTTCCCAGTCCAAACCAGAATATTCTGACTCAGTGGCTTTGGAGGTGAATGGAGGCTGTATCTTTTTCTTACCTTTTTTTTAACGTTGTCAAGTGATTTTGATATGTAGCCAGGTTGGAAATCACTAACAAAGGACTGCAGACTGATCCATTTAATGAGTCCCTGACATCTAAGTATATTTCTTTCTGGATCTTTGTCACTATTGATTAGAACATAAACCATATAACACTACACAGTTTGGGAAAAGCTGACAATTGGCAACAGTCACTTCCACATTGCCATGACAAATCACATAACCCTCTGTGCTGAGTAATTAACTATCCATTTGTATGTGCTGGCTGTAGTGATTCAGTCCTTTTAAACAAGGAAGGAGAGGAATTTGCACATAACATTAACAGTTGTTAATACCAAGCAAATAGAGTAAATTGGATTTATTAAAAAGAGTATGTGTGTGGATTTTTTTCCTGGGAGTTAATACAATTTGTCTAGCTTTCTAATTATAGCTGGGACAGAAAATGGCTGAACCCAAAGACCTCTCACGGTATCTAATAAACTTTTACTTATAGGGAGAACATTTCTTGGGTGGGAGAATGACAAATAATTTACTAAGCTTTTTCTAAAAGATAGCTAAAGGTGTTTCACCTATATCTAGCTGATGAATTAGCTTCAGCTAATAATCAGTGTCATGAGACAGGGAAGAAGCAGCCTGTAATTACTTTGAAAGGAATGAAGGAACAGATCTGATAAAGAAACTAAATCAGCTAATTCCTCCAAGGGAATACTAAGTGGGAGAGAGGCTTATTTGACTGCAAGTTTGAAGTGAGGCAAAGCTAGGGGGCATCAGTAGCTTTTACCTCCCCAGCACCCATTCCCATGTCCAAACTCAATTTTCCTTAGTTTGGGAGACTGTGACCAAAGTTTCCTTCCCTTCTACAGGCGGCAGGTGGGCACATGTCCCAAACCTGACTGCACACTCACAGACATCTGAATCCTGCCTGGAATGACCAAGGAAGAAAACATTAGGGGACAGTCTGTCCTGGGGGAGACTCACTAAAGAGACTCCCATTAGTCTCAGCTCCCTGTGGATCCCCTATTCTTATCTTTCCCACAGACTACCTTATTAAGTTTTGATTTTGATTCTGGGAGTTCTTTCTTTCTTCCCAATACTTTCTTTGCTTTTGTTCTTGATTTTTGTTGTCAGTTAAAGTAGCCTCTATTGATTTCTGCTACTTGCAACCACAGAATCTTGACTGATACAGAAAACTACGCATGTGACATGAGCTATTATTCTCCACAATAACATAAAAAAACCAAAGGATTCTCAACAATGCCCGGTTGAATCACCAGCAAAAAATATGAACAGGGCTCAGCTAATAAACATTTGTTTTGTGGTAGATATTATTGAAATACCTGTGCTAACTACTTTAGTAGTAAAATTAAAATAGCTTTATTCAGATATCATTAAAAAATTTTCAGACAGTGACTCTATTAATTGTTTAAAATGGTGCAACTTATTGTAGAAATTAAAGCAATGAAGGAAAGTACAAAAAAAACAGCTTTAAAATTATCCCAAATCCCACCATCCAGAAAAACCATCACTAACACTTGGCAAACATTCTTTTGGCACCTTCTGTATACAGATAAAGCAGAAAAAACAACAGTAATTTCAGAAATCTTATATGTAATTACAATGCTTTAAAAAAGTATTTAATTTGTTTTATTTGAAAAGTATTTAGTTTTCTTTTATTTGAACCAAAATAAAAAACTAAAGAATCATTGATGTTTTGTTAAATATTTCTTCATCATAAAAGATAATAATTCTTAAGAGTCTACATAAATTAAGAAAAAAATTTATGAAAACTTTTAAGAATGTAGAGTCATTTAAAAAGTTCTACACTTTAGCCCTGGCTGGTGTAGTTGAGTGGATTGAGTGTGGGCTGCAGACCAAAGGGTCACCGGTTCCATTCCCAGTCAGGGCACATGCCTGGGTTGCAGGCCATGTTCCCAGTGAGGGTCATGTGAGAGGCAACCACACACCGATATTTCTCTCCTTCTCTTTCTCCCTCCCTTCCCCCCTTTCTAAAAATAAAATATTTAATAAAAAAAAAGTTCTACACTTTAACCTCAGACAGAATCTATTGCTTCCCTTCTAGCAAAGATGAGAAAAATGACAGGTATTTCTCCCTCTTCCTTCCTTCTCTCATATTTGTTAGCTATATTATTATTTTTACATCATCACGTTTCAGTGTTTTCATCTACCTTTGTAACCACAATTCTTGAGGTTGTTTTGCTCTGGTTAAATATCAGGTGGACTAAAAAGCACAAGTTTCTCCATGATTTTTTTTTCATTCCTGAGACCTTATTTTTTTATTAATCTCTTGGGTGGCTAGATATCATCTTTAAGTAGCTTGTTTTGTTTCTTTAAGAAAGATTCATCATATATTCCCTGAGTTCTTAAATGCTTAAGAAAGCCTGTTACCCTTATGTTTAAGGAACAATGTGGCTAAGTATTAAATTTGGGGGTCATGCTTACTTTTACCTTTTAGCTTTATAGACAGATATTTCAGTTTTGCTCTTGAGAGACATGAGTTCAACCTAATTTCTTCCCCTTTATACATGTCTTGCTTTTAATGTCTGGAAGCCATATGATTTCCTTTATCTCTTAGGATCACTATCTTTATCAGGACATGCATTGGTTATTTCATAGTGATTTATTTTCCTGGAATTTGGCAGATCATTTTTGATTTTAGTAGATTCAAAACTCTTTACACACAAGTGTTTCACTCTTGTTCTGTTGGCCTCACTCTTGTCCCACCCCTTTGCAAATGAGGTACCTAAATAAAATGGTGAACATTGATACTCTAAATGATCCTATGTTTGTTCCTTTCTAATTATTTTTCTTTGGTTGACTGGGGTTGGTTATCTGTTGGAAGTATGGAGAGGTAAGTAATGAGTTAGAGCTGTCTGCATCAACCGCTTGGGAATCTGTATTCAGTATCTTTACCACAAGTGTTATTTCCTTTATCCTGGCACATCCCTGGTCCTCTGAGATTTCTATGTTCAAGATGTCATGTGTTGTTATAACAACACTGTTTGGGTCACTTTTGTGTTAAATTATGGCACTTTCTGCTTCTCCCTCTCTTCTACCCACTTCACTTCTGGCAGTCTTCCCATCTGAGACCAAGGTGGCAGGTGATGGACATGGCTCATCCACATGCTTTCTCTGTTAGTGACCTTTTCAACATTTTTGGAATGTTAAGAAGTAACAGATTATGCAGAGAATTCCTGAACTGTAGGCTGATGTGACTAAAATTTATTGCAGGATCACTACATGTAAAATAGCAAAGAGGGTGAAAAGGTGAGTACAAGAAAGCCCTTGTCCTTGCCGCCAGTGTGGCTGGGGAGAGCAAATAAAATGGAAGATGTCTACACGGTTACAGTGATGTAAACACTGTCCCACGCCGAACCAAGTAGTGCACTGTAACAAAACCTCATTTCTTAGTTTTTATCCACAGTCTGTATCTGCCTCATATTTTGTTAACTTTACTATTTATCATTATTCTTTCAGTGTCCCTATCAGTATTCTCCCAACAGTTCAAATACACAATTAACTCAGTCCCACGACCCAAACACGCCCCCCATCTCCAGGCACTGCCTTCGGAAGCCCTCCAACTCCTGCTCCTGGCTGAGCAGAAGGCTGTTAGGGACAGATACATGGAACCCTGATTTCCCCACTCAGCTGTTTTATGGGTCCCATGAATTCTTCCTATCATGATTTATTCCCTAAGGACTCAAGTTTTATCTCCCATTAACTACTCAGACGTCACATTTTCTGAAGGGTTAATGGGAGATAAAACTTGAATCCTTAAATGTCTAAAACCATTTTTACTTTACTTTCACAGTTAATTAATAGTTGGGAAGTATATAAAATTTTAGGTTGGAAACCATTTCTCCTGAGTTTTGAAGGCACTGCTTCATTGTCTTCTGGCTTCCCATACTGATTTTCCCAGCTTTACTGAGATGGTTGACATGCAGCATTCTGTAATTTTAAGGTATGCAATGTGTTGATTTGACACACTTAGGTATTGTAAAACGATTAGCAGCAACATTTCCTTTAAGAAATTTTGAGCCACTCTTATTTCTCTTCAGTAGCATGGGTCCAGTCTTGTTTCTCGGGTAACTTTTGGAATTTCCTTTGTATTTTTGGAAATCTAAAATTTCATGATGATATGGCTTCACATAAATCAATTTTCATAGAAGGTGCTGGAAATTGTGCGGATACTTTCAATCTGGAAACTTACATCCTTCTTTCTTTCATAGCAGCCTGTTCAAGGAGGCAACTGCTTTCCTTCTCTCAGAGGATATTACTTAGGGTTTTTGATCTTGCTTCTCCTCCTGGCATTGCCTCCATTTCCTCTTAACCTCATTTTTCAGTTTGTTTTCGTATCTCTCTTTTACGTTCTATTTTATGAGTTCCTCTGCTTTGTTAAGAAATCCTTCTGATTTTTGTTTTCTAAAAATGTGTTGACATTTCTCATCCTCTCTTATCGCCTTTCCTATTCCCTTTAATGTCATTTTAGCAAGATATTCAGAAAGAGAGAAGATAAATGCATGTGGTCTATCGGCTATTTCAACTGGTGAGAAAGAGCATGGGAAATACATGTTTTTTCCTAATTGTTCCACTTTTAAGTATTCATTAAAAATTGCTTCCTTTGGGCTTGACTAAATATATAATTAAAGGAAAGGTCAGTCTCTACATGTTT
>VMDR010005680.1:0-49953 GCA_007922815.1 Macrotus californicus
TATTAGTGAGCATGTGTGTGTTGATATATGTGTTTTTTCTGGAAGATTGTAGTTATATAATATATATATGTCTTTATATATACATTTGTTTCTATAAAGTTCAACCTCATATATATGAATATATTGAATATATACATTTCTGTCTTTACTCACATTGACTGGCATAGAGTTGTAGATAGACCCCCAGTACACATTTGCATGTGTGTGAGTGTGTGTGTAAAAGATTTGGAACTTCCTTATCGCCTCTGCCAGGTTCAGGATTGGTTATTGGAAACGCAAAGGTGTTGCCCTTAAGCCTTCCTGACACTGCCTTTCTGTTCTGTGGAGGGCCGGAGAAATCAGGCTGCAGTTCTCGTGGGTCCCTGTAACAGATCTCCGAACCAGTCTTTGTGATCAGGGGCTGGAACATGCCATTTTGTGTGGCTTTCATGGACTCAGAGTTGGGAAGGAATTACGCTCCTAAAGTACAATCCAGCTTGATGTTTCCATTTGGACATCAGGCAGTACAAAGGGAAATGACCCCCATAGGAGCCAACAACTAAATAACTTGAGACATAGGACTCACCTTATACCTCTTTCATTGTCGGCCTCACAGCCTGGCCCAGCCCCAGGCCTATAGTAAGTACTGTTACATGTATTTGCAGGAGTGAGTAAGTAGCTTGAAAATTTATCTTGGCTACATTGACTATATTTTAAAATCTTGCCAAAATTTTTTAGAAGCCTGCTTTTTAAATATAAGATGTTTGCTTAAATTTTCAACTTATGTCTGCAGTACCAAAACAAAACAGGACATGATTGATCCTTAAATTTGTTTAAAGAGACAAAACATGGAGTGACCATTCTTTTCCTCATTTTGCTTTTCTTTGAAGGACACTTATTTTAAAATGCAACAGCTATAGACATGCTCGGTGGTGGGCAGGGGCTATAGAAGAATTCATCCAGAAACATGGCACCAACTTTCTCAAAGAGCATCGATTTGGGTCATATGCTGCTGTCCAGGAGAACATTTTAGCTAAATGGTAAGGTCTTTGTGCTCTAAGACTGTCCGGGTAGTCACAACATCTAATTCACCTTTGTAGTTTTCAAAGCTGTGAAGATATAATGCATTATACTTAACAAGGGTCTTTCTTTATAGGACTACCTGAGCATCAATTAATTTTCCAATGAGCTTTATTTAGATAGCTAGCTTTAGATTTTGAAGTTTGATTTTAAAAACTAACTTTATACATTTTCTTGATGATGCAAATGGAAGATTTCTTTAAGTCATTAGTCATAATTTAAGAAAAAGAATTTACTTGCTGGGTATTTCTTTTGAATAAAATCATGTTAAGCGTGTTTTTCTATCTGTGGATTGGTAATTAGTAGAAAAACATGCTAAGCGTGATTTTCTACTGATTTTTTTTCCATTCTGTTTTAAGTCTGAGAAGACTTCAAGGGGGTGGGAGACTTCCCTTGACCCCATATGATAATGACACCAATCAATGTGTTGTTCTCTCAGCAGAAAAGAATCGGGTTGCTTATTTCTATTTGCTCTACTTTCTATATAGCAGATAATATTCTCAGTCCTTGTTTCCCATTCACAAAGAATAAACTAGTGGTTGTGTAGAAACTCTTGGCAGTGGCTTCCATCTTTGTCTGTCTTTCTTTTTTTTAATTTTTGTAAAAACAAAACTGAAAAAAACTTGTCTTTCAGGTATGTTAATGCCAAAGGATATTTTGAAGATGTTGCAAATGCGATGGAAGAGGCGAAAGAGGAGATTTTTATCACGGATTGGTGGTCAGTATTTGTCCACGGGGACTGCGTGTAGAGGTCTCTGTGTTCAGGAACGTACGACAGTGTTTGTTGTGCTGTTTCAGAATCACACATTACGAAAACCAGCAGTATCACAAATGGTTTGGCCGAAGTCTCAACCAATTAACTGTAGTGGCCGCCAGTGAAAGGTCTTTTCAAATACTTGGCATCCAAGTATATTCTTAAAATATTTAACTTGAATAATTTTGTATTCGTCTTTCTGTTTGGAAGCAGACACTCAGTGTTCGTTTTTGTAAGGATTACATTTCAATGCAAATATAGTTGTAGAGGTAGTGGACAATAATCTTCCTTGGGCAGTTTTCTTTCATTTTCGTATGTCTGTCAGTAGGTCCAGTAAATATAATTCTTCCAAATTGTCCCTTTGAAATTGAAATAATTCCATTTACCCATTACTGTTAAAATGTCCTTGTTAATGACTAGCCTGGTCAGCTTTTTGGGAGGTAGTTCAGGTATCAACTTTCTGATCCCCTTCAAGAATATCCATGAGAGTTATGATGTTTAATAAAGACATTGGAAGTGTCGTTATCTAAAACTCATTTAGCTACTGAGAAATTTTACTCCTGCAGTTGGTGTGGGCTTTGTAGTCTGACTTTAGTTCCAGTTACCCATCTGCCTGGACAGTTAAAAATGATTGCAGATGCCAACATTGACTACACTGGAAATGAAAACATTTAAAATGAGTTTTCCTTCTAAGACCTAAGTTGCTTGAAGTGCCCCTATTTTTCCCTGTCATGTTTCCTTCCAAATGCTACCTTCTATATGAACTGTGAAAATATCATCATGATTTATTTCCTCCTAATTCTAAATTTTATGGGGGAGGGGAGAATTGTTAACTCATCTCTTTCCACGTTTTGCCTCAGTGATGTGAAACTCTAATTCTAGGACATGTTTTCCAACCTGGACACTACTGCCGTTTGGGGCCAGATAATTCTTAGTTGTGGAGTGTTGGTCTGTGCATTGTGGAATATTTAGCACCATCAGTATGCCTGGCTTTTACCCACTAGATGCCAATAGCAAGATCCCAGTGGTGATGACCCAAATGTCTTTAGACATTGCCATCTGTTCCCTGGGAACCAAAGTCCCTCTGGGTTGAGAATCATTGATCTAGAGTCATTAGATGAGGTATGTGATGGTTAGCACATCTGAAATCTATTTGTTCTCATGTTGATGGAGGAGCTTAATCTTGGCCTTTATATTCTTGCCAAATTTTTTCTCTTTATATAGTTACCAGAAATAAAATAAAGTCTCCTATTTAGGAGCTATTGCTTTGGTTGAATACTTTCTTAATGCTTATGAGACTATATTCAAGTTCAATGTCATACTATATTCCTTGAAAAAATCCTTCTGAAAGTTTGATGAAGACATGAGAGAGACTGAAAATAGCTTTTACACTGAGCCCATGTTTTCGTGTTTTATGCTAAAAAATAATATCTCTTCTGAAGGTTGTGGACACACTCAAAAATGCAGACTCAGGTTTAAACATCTAAAGAGATGGAACCCCGAATGTTTTCCCTTCTACTATGAGGAAAAAAATGAATCAGGAGGGTATTTCATTTTCATAACTGCTCTAAGATAACATCTCATTACAACACCTCCCTTTGAAATAAAACCTTTGCAGTAACTTCCCTTGTAACAAGTGAAGAAAATTCTTGTCATGCAAGTATTGCAAAAGGGAGCATTCAGAAACTTAATCCACCCCTGTTATGTCTGTATCTGAGAGAGTGATAAGCATAATGAGAGAACACACATACCCTGTAGAAACTTCTAATTGAAGAGACATCATATACCTAAGTGAAAATGGTATTAATATATTTCTAAAACAATTATTATGCAAGCAAAGGCCGATATGGTGAAATGAGAAACAACCTGGGACCTAGAAGTACTTGGTTCCTTTGTTCATTAATTTTACCACCTATCCATTCATTTGTTAAGTTATTCATTGGTTTACTCCAGGGCTATTTAGTGAGCCCACATTCTGTGGCAGGTAGAGAAGCAGGCCATGTGCATATAAAGATGAGTGAGAAGCAGCTCCTGGAACAACTCTGGAACAACAGAGTTAGGAAGTCATACATAAAACAATGCATTGGGGAAAACTCAGTGGTGAGGATCAACATAGTAGAAGGCATGGAGGGGCAGTGACCCTCATACTGCGTTTTGTAACCATTATACTACATGCTGTTGTGTTGTTTGTGTGTATGAATTTGTTTTTTATTTTTAGGTTTGTTTTTTTTTATAGAGAGCGGGGGAAGGGAGGAGAGAGAAAGAGAAACATCAATCTGTTCTACTTTTCTATGCATTCATTGCTTTTTTCTTGTATGTGCCCTGACCCAGAATCGAACATGCAACCTTGAAGTCTCAGGTTGACAGTCTAACCAACTGAGCTACCCAGCCAGGGCGAGTTTGTTTTATTTGTTCATTTGTTTAAGCATGGGAGTTTTAATCAAATCTGCTTGCTAAAAGGGACCACTCTGGTAATAGTACAGAAGGTGAATTGAACAGCAGTTATAGAGACCGTTCAGTAAGCTGTTGTTGTGGTACAGGAATGAAATGGTAAGGGTCTCTGTAGAGACCACCGCCGGGGCCTGACTTACTCACACGGTACAAGTCATGTTAACGTTTGTAAGGGTAGTTTCTAAGGCATAGGTGAGGGGTCACTAACAATGATAGTTGAATTCTTACTGGACACCAGGACTGTGTTACAGAGGAGAAAAATAACAGTCAATGAGGCAGATTAGGGAACTGCCCAGACACCCAGTCAGTTGGATCCAGGTGCATCTGCTCCAGAGCCCAGATATCTCGGAGCTGCTTCTCAGAGGAGCTGGCCGTATGTCTGGTGTCTGAGGTTTCTGTTAGCTGTGAGATTAAGTGAAGACTGAAATCTTTTAAGATGCTAGATAAAGTAGTAATCATATTTGGGTAGATTTAGTGAGGCAAAATTTTTTGAAGAGGTAGGTTCTAAGGTAAGGCTGTCAAGGTAGAAGAGAGAATGATTTTTTAAAAGATTTTATTTATTAATTTTTAGAGAGAGGGGAAGGGAGGAAGAAAGAGAGGGAGAGAAACATCAATGTGTGGTTGCCTCTCATGTACCTTTGCACTGGGGACCTGGCCTGCAACCCAGACATGTGCCCTGACTGAGACTCAAACCGGTGACCCTTTGGTTTGCAGGTTGGCACTCAATTGTTGGTGCTACACCAGCCAGGGCAATTTCTTAAACAATCCAGACTATGTGAAAATTCAGGCGAATAGTAAAATCTAGCTAGATGTTCAAGGTACCAAAAGATGAAGTTTTTATATAAATATTAGTGAGCATTCTTCACTTGTTTATCTGGAACAACCAGAAGAACACGTATTTTATGTTTTCCTGTGCTTGGTCCTGTTTCAAGTCACCTGTAAACGAATTATCCAGTAGTCACTGGAATAAGTTGTATAATGATGTAGGAGACCAAGATGTAGCTTCCAGCTCCATCGCTGAATTGCTGTAACTCAGGACAGATCCAAAGAGCATGGTTAAGCTCAGCTTTTCTCTTGATGATGGTGATTAGCACTATCTAGCAAGCATGTATGGAGCCAGTGTGTTATCTTGGCCAGAATGGGTTCTCTGCCTGGCCCGTCAGGGTTCAGGGTGCTGGTGGGGCCCGCCACAACTTCTGTTTTCAATTACAGTTGACATACAATATTATATTAGTTTCAGGTGTACACCATAGTGATTAGACATGATATAACTTACCAAGTGACCATCCGAATAAATCTCATACCCCTCTGAGACCATACTAGTTATTAGAATATTATTGACTATACCCCTATGCTATACTTTATATCCCCATGACTGTTCTCTAACAACCAATTTGTATTTCTGAATCCCTTCACCTTTTTCACCCATCCCCCCAATACACCTCCCATGTGGCAACCATCATATGTTCCCTGTACCTGTGAGTCTGTTTCAGTTCTGCTTGTTCATTTATTTTGGTTTTTAGATTCAACTGTTTATAGATATGTATTTATTGCCATTTTATTTGTTCATATTTTGATCTTTTTTCCTTTCTTCTTCTTAAAGAAGACTCTAACATTTCTTGTAATACTGGTATGATGGTGATAAACTCCTTTAGCTTTTTTTTGGTCTGGGAAGCTTTTTATCTGTCTTTTGATTCTAAATGGTACCTTTGCTGGATAGAGTGATCTTGGTTGTAGGTCCTTGCTTTTCATAACTTTGAATATTTCTTGCCAATCCCTTCTAGCCTGCACAGTTTCTGTTGAGAAATCAGCTGACAGTATTATGGGAGCTCCCTTGTAGGTAATCTGTTTTTCTCTTGCTGCTTTTAAGATTCTCTCTTTGTCTTTAACTTTTGGCATTTTAATTATGATATGTCTTGGTGTAGGTCTCTTTGGGTTCATCCTGTTTGCAACTCTCTGTACTTTCTGAATTTGTGTGTCTTCCTGTACTTGTGTGTCTATTTCCTTCATCAGGTAAGGGAAGTTTTCTGTCATTATTTTCTCAAGTAGGTTTTAAATGCCTTGCTGTCTCTCTTCTCCTTCTGGCACCACCATGATGAGAATGTTGGTATGCTTGAAGTTGTCCCAGAGGCTCCTTATAATATCCTCATTTTTTAGAATTCTTTTTTCTTTCTGCTGTTCTGATTGGGTGTTTTTTGCTTCCTTAGATTCCAAATCATTGATTTGATTCTAGGCTTTACCTACTCTACAGTTGATTCCCTGCAAATTATTCTTCATTTCAGTTAGTATATCATTTATTTCTGACTGGTTGTTCTTTGTGGTTTCAATGTCCTTTTTATGCTATTGAAGTTCTCACTAAGTTCATTGAGCATCCTTATACCTAGTGTTTTGAACTCTGCATCTAGTAGATTGCTTGTCTTCATTTTATTTAGTTCTTTTTCTGGAGTTTTGTTCCATTCTTTCGTCTGGGGCATGTTTCTTTGTCTCCTCATTTTGGCTGCCTCCCTATGTTTGTTTCTATGCTAGGCAGTGCTGCTATGTCTTCCAGGCTTGGTAGAGTGGCCTTATGTAGTAGCTGTTCTGTAGGGTCCAGTAGCAAGGTTCCTCAGTCACCCAAGATGAATATTCCACATGCATCCCCCACACTTGTGGGCTGTGTACACCCTCCTGTTGTAGTTGCAATTTGATTGCTATTGACACATCAATAGGAGAGGTTTATTTGCAGGCCAGTTAATCGGCTGCAAGGACTCATTGCAGCAGATCAGAATTGTCTTTTAAAGAATGGGATAGGATAGAAAAAGGAAGGAAAGGAAAGACAATGGAAAGGGGCAACTTCGATGATTGTAGGATTATTATTCTGTAAAATTTTTATTTCAATAGTAAAAGATAGATAGAGTTATTGCTGTAGATGTATAATGTATTCCTGTAGATTATGACCCAAAAAGTTTGAAATCCACTGACTTTCAACAGGGTTTGCAAAATTCTCCTGTAAAGGGCCAGATAGTAAATATTTTAGGTTTTTCATATCACATACAGTCTCTGATGCATATTCTTCTTTGTATGTGTGTTTCGTTACCCTTTAAAATGTAACAACCAGTCTTGGCTCATGAGCCAAATAGACTATAGGCCACATTTAGCTTATGGACCATAGTTTGCCAACCCTTCTTAAAAAGTAGATTTAAGTTACTATATTATGTTAATATTAAGAGCTAATGTGTGTGGTAAACTTTTTAAGAAACTGTTGATGTGTTTTTCAAAGTGGTTGTACCAATTTAGAGTCCCACCAGTAATGCTGAGAGTTCCAATTCCTCCTCATGACTTCTAGCACTAGGCATTGTCTGTCTTTTTTTAATATTAGTCATCCCAAAGGGTATGTAGTTGTATATCACTCTAGTTGTAATTTTCATTTGCAACATTTTCCCATGTTAAACATATTTTCCTGTGACTTTTGGACATTTGTTTCACTTTTTTGGAAACATATGTTTAAATATTTTTCTCTTTTTTTAACTGGATTGTCTTATTCTTCTTTTAAAGTTATTTCTCGGTTTTTAGTTTTCAGCAGTTTGATGATAATGTTTGAGTTTATCCTGTTTGGGGTTCACTGAACTTTTTAAAAATAATAATAATAGTTATTATTATTATTATTTTATTTTGATCCTCACAAAGGCAATGTTTATATAAAGCCAATCTTGATGGACATAAAGAAAGAGTAACGTCGGTAACACAGTCTTAGTAGAGGATTTTAACACCCCATTGACATCAATGAATAGACCTTCCAGACAGAAAAACCAGCGAGGAAACAGCAGCCTTAAATGACAGACTAAATTAGATGGATTTAATTGATGTCTTCAGAGCATTTCACCCCAAAGCAGCAGAATTTACAGTCTTTTCAAGTGTACGTGGAATATTTTCTAGGACAGACCCCCATGTTAGGACACAAAACAAGTCTCAGTAAATTTAAGAAAATTGAAATCATATCAAGCATCTTCTTTGACCATAATGTTATGAGATTAGAAATCAATCACAAGTAAACTGAAAAACACACAAAGACATAGAGGCTAAATAACATGTTACTAGACAATAAATGGGTTAGCAATGAGATCAAGGAAGAAATCAAAAGTTCCCTTGAGACAAAAGAAAGTGAACCACAATGACCCCAAATCTGTGGGACACAGTGAAAGCAGCCCTAAAAGGGAAATTTATAGCATTACTTCAAGTCCTATTTCAAGAAACAAGAAAAATCTCAAATAAACAGTCTAACTCTCTACCCATAAAAGAACTAGAAAAAGAACAATAAAGCCCAAGGTGAGTAGAAGAAAGGAAATAGTAAAGATCAGAGGAGAAATAAACAAAATGAAGTATATAAAAATAATACAGAAGATTAATAAAACCAAGAGCTGATTCTTTTAAAAGATAAATAAGATTGACAAACCTTTAACCAGACTCATCAAGAAAAAAAGAGAGAAGACCCAAATAAATGAAATCAGAAATGAAAGTTAGAAGTAACAACTGATTCCACAGAAATACAAGAGATTGTAAGAAAAAATTCCAACAATGATATGCCAACAAATCGGACAATCTGGATGAAATATATAAATTCCTAGATAAATAGATATCTTCCAAAACTGAATGAAGAAGGATCAGAAAATCTGAATAGACTTATTACAACTAATGAAATTGAAGAAGTAATTAAAAACTCCCAACAAACTAAAGTCCTACCCTGAATGGTTTCACAGATGAGTTTTACCAAACATTCAAAGAACTAATACCTATCCTCAAACTGTTCCAAAAAATTCAAGAGGAAGGAAGTCTCCCAAGCTCATTTTATGAGGCCAGCATTATCCTAATTCCAAATCAGATAAAGACACTACAAGGATAGAAAATTATAGGTGTAGATCAATATCCCTGATGAACATAGATGCTAAAATACTCAACAAAATACTAGGAAACCAGATCCAGTAATATGTGTACATTGAAAAGATCATACACCATGATCAAGTGGGCTTTATTCCTGGGATACAAGGTTGGTACAATATCAGCAAAACAATAAATATGATACACCACAAAAACAATGGATAAAAATCACATGATTGTATCAGTAGATGCAGAAAAAGCATTTGATAAAATCTAGCACCCATTTATGATAAAAACCCTCAGAAAAGTGGGAACAGAGGGAACATACCTCAGCATAATAAAGGCCATATATCATAAACCTTCAGCCAACATCATACTCAACAGGCAAATTCTGAAAATGTTTCTTTTAAGATCAGGAACAAGACAGGGTTGTCTACTTTCACCACTCCCATTCAACATAGTCCTGGGAGTCCTAGCCACAGCAATGAGATAAGAAATAAAAGGCATTCCAATTGAAAAGGAAGAAGTAAAACTGTCATTATTTGCAGATGACATGCTACTGTATATAGAGAACCCTAAAGATTCTGTCAAAAACTACTAAAAACTGATCAATGAATTTATTAAAGTGACAGGAATTAAAATAAATATCTAGAAATCAGATGCATGTTTATATACCGTAGTAAACTATCTGAAAAAGAAACTAAGAAAACAATCCTATTTACAATTGCATCAAAAAATACCTTGTTATAAATTTAACCTAGGTGGTAAAAGACCTGTGCTCAGAAAATTATAAAACACTGAAGAAATTGAAGAAGATACAAATAAGTGGAAGTATATACTGTGTTCATGGATAGGAAGTTTCATAACATCATTAAAACGTCCGTACTACCCAAAGCAATCAACAGATTCAATGTAATTTCAATCAAGATACCAATGGCATATTTCACAGAACTGGAACTAATATTTCAAAAATTTATATGGAACCAAAAGACCCTGAATAGCCACAGCCATCTTGAGAAAGAAGAACAAAGTTAGAGGAATCACACTACTTGTATCAAACTGTACTATAAGGCCATAGTAATCAAAGCAGCATGGTACTGGCATAAACACAGACGTATAGATCAATGGAACAGAGTAAAGAGCCCAGAAATAAACCCATGCCTTTATGGTCAATTAATATTCTACAAAGGAGACAAGAACATACAATGGAGTAAAGCAGTCTAGTTAACAAATGGTGTCGGGAAAATTAGACAGATACATGCAAAAAATAAAACTAGACCACCTTCTTATACCATACACGGGAATAAACTCAAAACAAATTAAAGACTTATAAGACTCGAGACCATAAAAGTTCTAGAATAACAACACATAGGCAGTAAAGTCTCAGACATTTCTCCTAGCAATATTTTTCTGATATATCTCCTCAGTCAAGGGAAACACAAGAAAAAATAAACAGATGGGACTACATCAAACTAAAAAGTGTTTGCACAGCAAACCATCAACACACCATCAACAAAATGAAAGACAACCCATTGAATGGGAAACATTTGCCAATGATACATCTGATAAAGAAAGGGTTAATATCCAAAATATATAAAGAACTTACACAATTCAACACTAAAAAAAAACCAAACAATCTAATTTAGAAATAAACAAAAGACCTGAATAGACACTTCTCCAAAGAGGATATACAGATGGCTAATATCTGTGTGTTTTTAATGTCAAGTTTTGTTTTCAAAGCCTTTGCTGTGTTGTTCAGTTTTGTCTCCCCATGTGCTCCACCTAGTGACCGGTTTGGGCAGTGGTCTGTTTCTTATTTCAGTTCTCAAACTCTCACATAAGACAAGGTGGAGCAAAATTAGATTTACAGTTGTTAGTATGGAAAACAATGCAATAATTAACAAATAGTAATACAGGAATAAACTCTGTTTTTCAGATGCACAACTATAAACCTACTTTTGCCCCACCCTGTATTTAGGATCAAATTCATGCACACGCAACATGGGAGTAAGTCATAAAAAATTTATAGGGCTGCTTTCTGAGCACCTCTCTCCATAATCCCCCCAGTAGTTTGGGGTTCCCTGCGGCTTCCCTCTTTAGTCCACTAGCTAGAAAGGTAAGGCTTTGTTTACCTTGCACTGCTACACACTTTCCTCCTGGAAACACAGCTTTTCCCATTGGGGAGGAAAGTTTCAGTCCCTCTGAGCTTCTGGACTCTTTGAGTCCCTTGCTGCCATCCCTGTCCCTGCTAGAACATACCACTCTTTCTCCTCAAGCCTGAAGTAGAGGACTTCTGTAGTTCTCTGCCTTTTCCAGGTTCTTCCTCCAGGCCAAGGAATCAGAAGAGAAAAACAAAGAAAGGTAAAAATCACCACTGGTTAGATGGTACATCAAATACTGTTCTTCCTCAGTATTGTGTCTTCTAGTTCATGAGTACTGTGTAGCTCTCTGTCTAGGTCTTATTTAAGTTTTCTCAGCAGTGTTTTGCACGTTCTGTGTACATGCCTTTCACACATTTTGTTAAATTTCTCACTGATGTTATTGCAAATAGTATTTTTAAAAATTTATGTTTCAGTGGTTCAGTTCTGGCATATGGAAATACAATTGATTTTTTAATATTGAGCTTACATGCTGCAATCTTGCTTAATTTACTTGTTAGTGCTAGTAGCTTTTAAAATATATATAGATATATAGAAATAGATATTTTAAGATTTTCTCCGTAGATGGTCATGTGATATGTGAATAATGACAATTTTTCCTTTCTCATCTATATGCCTTTATTTTATTTTATATTTAATTTAATTTAATTTTATATTTTTATTATTTTTGTTTTTATTTTTATTTTATTGCCTTATTACGTTGGCTAGGATCATCAGTAAAATCTTGAAGAGGAGTGATACGAATGGATATCTTTGCCTTGTTCTTAGCCTTAGGGCAAAAACATTTAGTCTTGCATTAATATGCTTTAGGTAGAGTTTTTATAGGCACCTTTTATTACTTTGAGGAAATTTTTTCTACTTATAATTTATGAAGGGTTTTTATTATGAATGGATACTAAAATTTGTCAAGATTATATCTGTATTTATTAAAATATCTTTTTTTCTGCTAATGTGATGAATTGTATTGATTGGTTTTCAGCTTTTAACCAAACCTTGCTTTCTTAGGGTAACCCCACTTTCTCATGATCTATTACCCTTTTTCTAAATTGTGGAGTTTTGTTAAAGATTTTTACCTCTATGATCATAAAGATATTGATCTTCATTTTTTTCTTTTCTTGAGTTGTCTTTGTTTTGATATTGGAATAATGCTGGCCTCATCATATTAGTTAGTAAATGTTCCCCTCATTTGTTTCCTGAATGAGTTTGGGTAGGAGTGATATTATTTCTTTCTTACATATTTTATAAAATGTTTCTATAAAGTTGTTGAGGCCTGTAGATGTTTTTGTGGGAGGGAAAGTTTCAAATTATGAACTAAAATTTTTATTAGTTGTAATGTTAGAGACTTAATTTCTTTTAGCTTCCACTTTGATAACTCTTTTTTATGGAAATTGTTCATTTTATCTAAATTATCATATTTATTCATATAAAATTATTTATAATCTTCTTTTATTGTCCATTTGATATGACCTTGATATCTGTAGGCCTTGTATATATACATTTAACTCAGACACTGACTTTAGAACTCAATCCCAAGGGAAAAAGTGACCCTGCTGTACACCTAGCTGCCTGTGGCATTACTAAAAAGAATAGCCAAGGGGTTTATTCACACGTTGGAAAAATTTTATCAGCGAATCTGCCTTCTCTTTCCTGCTCAGAAAGATCCAGGTTTCCCAGACAGTGCTCCTTGGTATAGGAAGTCAGCATTTATGTTTATCAGTTAGAACACTTTTGGCTTGGATTAATAGAATGCTTATTTAAAGGCGGCTTAAAAAATGAGGATTTATTTGTCTCACTTATTGAGAACTCCAAAGTTAGGCAATCCTAAGGTTGGTGGAGTGGTCCGTCTAGTGATTCACAGATCTGGTCTTCCCCTTAGAGTTTCAATATGGCTGCTCCTGTCAGAGCATCATAGCCCAAAACAACATCCATCCTAAAGCCTCTTGTCCTCTTTTGAGTGAATGTGTGTGTCTCTCTCTCATCAAAGGGGAAAGACTTCCCCATTAACCCCACATGTACGGCCTCATTGTTCAGGATTGTGTCACATTGTGCCCTAGCTGCACAGGAGCCAGGGGAAGCAAGTATGTAGAGTATTTATACCAATAGTGGGAGCAAGGAGGAAGAAGAGGGAGCATGGCTGCTGGCTGGGCAGCTAACAGTGTGTGTGTGTGTGTGTGTGTGTGTGTGTGTGTGTGTGTGTGTGTGTGTGTGTGTATGTATGTATGTGTGTGTGTGTGAGAGAGAGAGAGAGAGAGTAAGACATACAGGGGAATCTACCTTGACTTTTTGTACGATAAAGGCTCTTGTTCCCATATGAACTTGTACGTGGACTTGTATGGGTGACCTACCACAGTAGGGGATGATGATGGCATTTGGGCTAAAATTGTCTTTGCTTCTATGACACTCTCAGAACTTTATATATTGTTTTAGTTACTTAAATTTTGTGATTTCAGGTTGAGTCCAGAAATCTTCCTGAAACGCCCGGTGGTTGAAGGAAATCGTTGGAGGTTGGACTGCATTCTTAAACGAAAAGCAGTATGTACTTTTTAAAGATACTTATTTATTTATTTATTTTTAGAGAGAGGGGAAGGGAAGGAGGAAGGGAAGGAGAGACACATCAATGTGTGGTTGCCTCTTGTGCACCACCTACTGGGGACCTGGCCTGAAACCCAGGCATGTGCCCTGACTGGGAATTGAACCAGCAATCCTTTAGGTTCACAGGCCCATGCTCAATCCACTGAGCTACGCCAGCCAGGGTGAAAAGCAGTATGTACTTCCCAAACAAATGCTGAAGGGATTTCTTAAATGTTTATTGCCTCTGAAATGCCCTTTCTTTTTTAAAGTCCTTCATATATACTTAAAGCTTTTTTCTTTAGAATTAGACAAAAAAGTAGAATACTTACTCTTTTCAAGTTTATTTGCTTCTGATTTTTTCCCCCTGTTACTCTGAAATTCATAATATTTTAACCTAATTCACAACATGGATTTTATTAGCAATTTTAATTTTTGTTTTTTAATCATTTATGGGCGGTTAATTTTATAGGCAAAACCTTGTAATAAAATTTCATTGTTGAATAATAAATAATGAAATGAAATATTGCATTCCATTTGATTTATTATTCTGTTATTTGAGCAAAAGACAAAGTCATTTGAGATTTCAGTCAGATGAGGCCAAGCTGATGTTGAAGAATATCAAAGAGGAGGGACATTAAGAATCGGTGCCGTTCTCGCTCAGTGAGGGGACAGACCCCAGTAATACTGTGCACTTGTTTCCTTGCAGCTGACCCTGTTGATGCTGGATGGGCACTGCGTGTGCTCTTTTTGTTATGAAAAGTAAATGACTGAGTCAGCACAGGATCACCAAAGGCCACTTTACATTCATATTTCTAATGAAATTTTTCATGTAGTTGGCCATCCAACAAGTTAAAATTAAGTTGAATGAGAATAGGTCTGGACTTACTATTAATCATTTTCAAATTGGGGAGTGCTAGCTTTTTTACTATTATTTGAAACTCTCTGAATCTTTTTAAAAATTTTATCATTAAACATTCTACAGAATTTGTAGATCCTGAGTAATCAGGGGCAGCATTTTTCTATTTCTCACAGCCTTCACTCGTTTATCTTTCCACATCCTTCACATCTCCCTACCTCTTTCCTCACTCACCTTTTCCTCTTCTTTCAATGCTTTTTCGCTGTGTTTTCACTTGAGGACTTTTGCCGCTCTCCCTAATGTAATCAGACCTTAGTGCTAATATTGAAAGCCCAAGTTGATCATCTTTATTTCAGATACCTGTCTTGCCACATAGCATCATTTTCATGGCGAGTCTAATTCATTGTCTCAACAGAAGTCTATTCACAAAATTGGGAATTCTAGTTTGAAAAGTTTTATTTGCATATTCATTAAATAATTCAGCATACAGTTACTGAGTGTCTCTTCTGAGCCAGGTACCATACTGATGTCTAGGGAAGCCCGTGTGTGTGAATAGGATTCCATCTCTGCCCATGGAAGGCTTGCTCAAGGAATGCTGCCGGTGGAAGGCTGCCCGTGTTCTGGGCTCAGTCCTAGGATTATCAAACTCATTTCTATACTTATATAGAACTTTCTCCATTAGTCAATCATACTGGGAAGTCCTCTCCTTGTAGTACTTATTCAACACTTCACTGTTTTAGGTTTCAATCAGGATGTGTTTGCTGAATGCCTAGTATGTGTAGAGCACTTGGCTAATTGTATGGACATGTACGTAAATAAAAACATGATTCTTGACCTGAAGGAGCTTAAAAATCTACACAAGAGTCAGTTGGGTACAGAGAGAGCTAAGATTCAAAGGCAGGAGGGAGAGCATTGGGTAGGCCCAGTGGCGAACCCCTTACAACATGAGAGATTTAGGGTGGACAAAAAATTTAAAAAGAAGTTGTTTTCAAGTATAGGAAATGTGGTGGGGAGACATTCTGGAAGCAGGAGTTCAGAAGGCTTTGTAAGGTGACAAGGTTGATTACACCCGAGCGTTAGCATAGGTGGGAAGACGGATGAAGCTGGATGGGCAGGCTGCAGCTAGGATGTGGAGGGTTGATGACCCAAGCCAGTGATTTACGCTTTATGGAATACAGCGGGCATCTTCCAGGGCAGTCGGTGTGATGGGTGTGATGGATGAAGGGTGATCTGATCAAAATTATGTGCGGAAAGGTGAATCTAGTAGTAGGAGGAAGTGGGAAGAACACAGTCAGGGAGCTAAATTTTAGGTCACTTGAGTGTGAGATGCGTGCAGAACGTTAAGTAAACTGCAGAAAGCGAGTCAGTGCTGGAACAGAGCTCAGGGAGAGCACCTGCAGACCTAGCCCTCCCCCTGTTGGCCAGCATGTGTGTGTTCATCCCCCTCCGTGTACCTGTCCAGGTGCCTTTTCTGTCGCAAGCGTGGCTTCTCCTCATTCTTATTGCCCGTGAACCCTGATGAGGTTCTAGAACACCTTGGCTAAGTAATTATTATTGCTTGATAAGGGTCTGCATTTCCATTGTATCAGCTTCTGAAACTTGTAATTTTTAAATTGTGGATAATGATTTTTAAAATTTCCAAAGGAAATAGTAATACTATTAAATATTAATTCCTCAGTGGTACGTTTAGTGGAATTGCTCTTCTTTAATCCAACTTCACCAAAGTATTATTTTAGTCATAGATTTTTAACGGTCCGATCATTCCAAGTTGACATTTCAAAGGCTCATGAACACTGCTTCACATGAGCGGTTTTGTTTCTGAAAGCCACTGACTCCACAAAGTAGCGGGTTGGTGATAACATTTGTACTTTCATTAAAGGGTCCCAGGGGTCCACAGGGTTGATTAAAATAAATGATTTTTTTCTTTGATCTGATCGTGTGGATTTTGGGGAAGGAATTTAGCATTTTTGCCTCGTAGCTATCATGTAGGCAAACATCTCTTATAATGGCTGTTTCTTGGGGCAAAAATACAACATTTTGTTTCTCTGTAATAACCAAGTTGATATTTTCCTGCCACCTTGGTCTTCTGATATGCCCTGTTATTATTTAAAACAATATAAGCCAGCCTTGAGAGGCAGCGTGCTGACAATTCAAGCCAGCAGCCCAGGGTTTCCCACAGTTCTGCGTTTACCACGCTGAGAGGTGAGAGTATACTTCAGCCTTGCAGACGTGTGATGCTCCTGATGAGCCTTGCACCAAAAGGAATCTTCAAGTGTAGCAACCTGGAGACGGACAGAAGAAGGTTTTGTAGGCCCTTGGGGGGCTTCTGTCATCAGGTTAGTTTCTTACTGCCCTGGACCACAGGACACATTCTAGAGTTGCATTCACGAGCAACGGGAGGGAAGAGTGTCCAGGTTTGTCAAATGAGATGAATAATCACATCTCTGCCCATAAAAATCAAAGGGAATCTGATCAAACTGGTGGCCTAGAAGCTCACGGCAGGGAAGGGGAGAGGAGATGTTCAAACCTGAGGATTGTCCTTTAGACAAAACCGGTTTAAAAAAACGTTTGCAAGTGTTTATGCTCTTGCATCCCAATGCTGCCCACATTTCAATAGCAAGGATATGATTATTTTTCATTCTGTGCTTTTCCTTTTCTTGCAATTTTGCGCCTCCTGGGGAAGTCCTTGACAAGTGGTAAAATTAGTGATTATCCTGTGGGTGTGTAAGCTAAGCTCTCTTCGAGCAGTGGACAGAGCTGGCTGTATCTAGAAAATATTTTGACCACAGGATTTTGAACAATCAGAAAAAAAGCTAGCTCAGAAACAAATTCTCTTAATTTCTACTCTGAAAATTTTTATATTTATTTTGTCTTCACATGTCTGATGTATATGTGAAACTCAAGTCCTACTGTTTAAGGTATTGTGTCTGTTCTACTCGATTAAAAGCAAATTGTAAAAGAGGATAGAAACTTCATCTTTGGAAACTCAGGTTTGATGAAGTTTATTCTGTGGAAACTTCGGTTCAGTTGACTTCAGCAGAGAAATGAGAGGTGGCATTGTGTGGTCAAATCCAGGCCATTCATCTTCCTACTTCCTGTATTGATATTTTTCTTCCCCCACTCCCCCCAAGCAAAAGTAATTTCTCCCAGAGTAACTAAAGGGCATTGATAAAACATTGGCTGTTTCAAAAGTATATTTTTTTAAATTACAGAATTCATATTAATCCTCTCATTTTCTTTCTCACTTGTCTTTTATTTTGCATAAATATTTCCCACAGTTGTATAAGTCTTCACTATTATGACCCAGGAAATGCCTCTGTTTCCAAGGAACGATTTTTTCCTTTGCCCTGTATAGTTTAGAGTTTATGATAGTGTTGCAATACTTTGACCAAAAGAAGAGGAGTTTATTGCTTTATTATCACAGAAGTCTTGTCACTAATTAACCTTAGAGATAAGTGATACTACTGATGTGGATACGGATGTGAGTGAATAATTGTAAACCAGACTGTGTAAAAATGAACTTTTTATATTTAATTACTTCCTTGTTAGTCAATTGTATTTAAGCTCAGAAGACTGAGTCTCTCCCCTATTTCCTCTAGAGTTAACTTACTTCAATGATTAAAGACGCAGCACGGAAGAAAATGTCAGATATAAAAGGCGGAGGGCAGTGATATAATCCATTAGCATTAATATCTCTACTATTTCACAAATCCATTAGTTAGGCAGGTAAATGGAAAATTGTAAGATTCAGGACAGTTTCTAGGTTGCATCTACTTCCCTTACGAGTGAGTAATAATCTCATAAGCCTAAGAAGTAGAGCTTCATCCATTTAAAACAAATGAACTGTGATGAAAGATTTCAGCTGTAATGTACTATAATTTGGGTTGAAATTGTTGGTTTTAAACTTTATATCTTTCAGTGGGAGGCTCTTTGTTGGTAACTGTTATTCAGTGCTGAATCCTAAATATTCAAATAGCAAAGTAAATCTGAAAAAATAGGAGAAAAATAAAATAATGTTCTAGCTTTCATTTAGAACCCTCAATCAGTGGTTTATTGAAGAGTACTCCAGACAATTAGACATTAATCTGTTCACTTCTTGTCTACACTTTCACTTCCTCGTCTCTTTACTCAAGTAACAGTTATATACTTATAATAGATAATGAGCAAGTTCCAAAAGTCAGCTGTTAACCAGAGAGAGAGAATGACATATATACGTAATTGTGTGTGTGTGTGTGTGTGTGTGTGTGTGTGTGTGTGTGTGTGTGAATTAAATTTGGTGTATCTGAATAATGCTCAGGATGGATCAGTGTTAATTTGTGTGAGGCCTGCTAAAACTCACGGATTTTGGAATGTTAGAGAGGCTGATTTCTAAAGTCATTTCACTAATGAAATAGACATTAATGATTTAATTTTGGATTAAGAGTACGAACCAATATGTTTATCTTCTGAAGATTTAGAAATGTTTTTTCCGTTTAAATACTTTCTTTTTTTTTTTAAGATTTTATTTTTTTAGTTTTAGACAGAGGGGAAGGGAGGGAGAAAGAGAGGGAGAGAAACATCAGTGTGTGGTTGCCTCTCACTCAGCCCCCACTGGGGACCTGGCCCACAACCCAGGCATGTGCCCTGACTGGGAATCGAACTGGTGACCCTCTGGTTCGCAGCCCGCGCTCAATCCACTGAGCTACACCAGCCAGGGCTAAATACTTTCTTTTTAAAAAGAAAAGTTTTATGAGACACACCCCAAGAATATTAAGGGACATTTATTTTAACTTACTACATCAGAGTTTTTTTAATCACTTCAATAATTGAAGTATAATAAATACAAACAAAAACCGCTAAATTTCTAACATGAATCAGGTCAAAGCTTTCTCAATGATACGTGTTTGAAAATGTGCATGGGTGTAAGACTGTCAGACACTGTTAGTAGTTGTGGTTATAATTTCAACCTTCTGGCTATAATTTATCAAATATTGACACTGTCTTGGCATGTCAAGTAGTAGGAGTGGAAGGGAGATAAATTTTATTTTTGAGATTTGTGTCTTAATATATATACATTTATGTTTCACTTCCTTGTATTGTATTTAGTAAATATTTTATTATGCTTGTTTACAGAAGAAGTTTTAGAAAGTGCAATGTACAGAAAGGAAGAAGAAAAAGAAAACCATAACCTACCTGCAGAAATTCTCATTCCTCCCTGTGTTTTCTCTCGTGACAGCAGGAGGGGGTGAGGATCTTCATAATACTCTACAAAGAGGTGGAACTGGCACTTGGGATCAACAGCGAGTACAGCAAGAGGACTTTAATGCGTCTGCACCCCAACATAAAGGTATTTGGGTTCATCTTGTTGAGCAATGTTTCTTATTTACTATTCTGTAGTTTTTCAGGTGTACTTTGCTCTGAGCAGTGGTAATGTGTAGAATACCTAATACATATTTGGAATCGACAGCATTGTGTCCTTTTTCGAAATAGAAGAAAATACTATATACTTTTTTTAGACTTCGACTATTGATGGAGTCAGCAGAGCTGATATTTCCACTTCTCTTACCCTGACAATTTAGTCAAAAGCACACCTCTGAGGGTGTTTTAATATTTGAGGCTTGTCATGCTTCCACTCTCCTCATTAAGATGAGCCTGGAACCTCCTGGACGTGACCTTGTGCAGCAGCCCTTGACTGCTGATGCGACAAGGAGAACTCCTCCAGGGTTCACTGTACTTTTCTCAGTAACACCTCGCATAAAAGACTAATAAAGTAAATAAGCACAATAAGCAAAATAAAAAAAGCTATTTGTTATTTTGACAAGGACCTAAAGCCTATGAATAAATATTGGCCAGTCATTGATATATATCTAGACAATGAATCAATAAATTTCCAGCAGACTTAAAGTGTATTAAAACTATATATTTCACTTGCTTAAAAAAAGATATTCCATGTAAATAGTAAACAAAAGAGATCAGAAGTGGCAATACTAGTATAAGATAAAACAGACTTTTAATCAAAAAAAGGTTATAATAGACAAAGAAGGACATTATATATTAATGAACGATTCAAAGCAGAAAGAAGATAAAACAATATTAAGCATTTCTGTACTAATAATGACTGCTAAAATATACATAGCAAGCGCTGGCCAAGTGAAAGAGTGAAATAGACAAGTTCTACAGTAATAGTTGGACACTTTAATGACCTCCTCCCAATAACGGGTTGTGTATGGAGAAGGGAATATTACTCAGTCTTAGGAAGGAAGGAAACTCTGACGTATGCTAAAACACGGATGAACCTTGAAGACACTATTCTAAGTGAAATAAGCCAGTAACAAAAAGACAAACATTGTATGATCCCACTTATATGAGATGCCTATAGTCGTCAAGTTCACAGAGACAGAAAGTGGAAGGGTAGTTGCCAGGGTTTGAGGGGAGAAGGGGTGGGGGGCTAATGTTTAGTGGGTACAGAGGCTCGGTTTTGCAGAATGCAGAATTGTGGAAATGCGGGGTGGTGATGATTTCACGGTATGAATGAACCTAATACCACTGAACTGTATACGTAAAAATAGTTACTTTGGCAAATTTCATGTTATATGTATTTTACTACAATTAAAAACGTTATTTTAAAAACGTACTCTGCAAAGTTTTGGAAAAGTTTCTACTTAAAGACATACAGAGATATGATAGGTCATCTGCCATCATTCAACGCAGGGCGCCTCACAGTAACTTTCAAATTGAGAGCTGCCAAAATATCTATATCATATGCTTACTGTTTCAACTAAATGGCTGCGAAAAGATGAATATAGTTATTAAAAATGTTGCCAGAGATGGATGTTAGTTAAAATTTTAGAGTTTTTTTAATAGTACGAGATATAATCCTTTTAGGGGGAAAGGGGATCAGCTGTTTCATTGAGCCGACTTTTATTGAGATGTGTGACCAGGCTTCAAGCTAAGTGGCAGCTGGCCCAAATGTAGTGTGGGGGAGGGTGGGGAGTTTTAAAAAAGTAAATCAGGAGTCTTCCTCTGTTAAATACTGAGAGTGAAATGAGTAGTTTGGGGATTTTCTGTGTTGTATGCAGAGTCCATTTTGGTATTTGAGTTATAGAAATAGTCCTAGTTTATTATAACATGAAGGACATTTAAAAAGCACCTTCCATATGCATTTTTTTCCTGTCAAGGTGATGAGGCACCCAGACCATGTGTCGTCCAGCGTGTATCTGTGGGCTCATCATGAGAAACTTGTCATTATTGACCAGTCGGTGGCCTTTGTGGGTGGGATCGACCTGGCCTATGGCAGGTGGGATGACAACGAGCACAGACTCACAGATGTGGGCAGCGTGAAGCGTGTCACCACCGGACCGAGTCTGGCTTCCCTCACAGTAAGTAATCTCACCTGCACAGAATGGCATTATAGGGACACGGTCTGTGTAAACACGTATTACAGCGTGGCGGACTGACTGATTGGATGAGAGGCCGTGTGACCGTGGAGGAGTAAAGAACATCGAGTCAGATGTGGACAGACCTGGTTTCAAATACCACCTGGCAGGTCTGTAACTTGGCATCGTGGTCTGTTTCTTCTCTTGTAAGAAAAAAGGCAGATTCAAAGGAGCATCTGCTATCTCATAATCAGCTCCTTGTTTTCTCCATTTAAATTAAAGATTTATTTGCTAGTTGGAAAAAAGTTTATAAACAAAAATGGGGGGCAGTTGAGCTTTAAGTTAAATAAGCTGCCTTATTACAGGTAACTGCCAAGGTTTTTGGAATCTTCCTACTCAAAGACGTAAAAGTGGTAGGTAATTCTATTTGAAATCAGGAAGTCGATAACTTCTCAAACTACCTTCAAGCCAAGAGCTGCCAAAATATATCCATATACTTAGGATTTCAACTCAAGTGGTTGCCAGAGTATCAATACACTTATTTAAAAATGTGATGGGCTCCATCCTGTTTTACTCCTGGATATGTTGGTGATTTGGGGGCAGGGAATAGAAATTTAGTGATTGGTGACAGAATAATCGACAGGAAAAGCATTGCTTAATGTTTAGCAGAAGAGGAAGTTCATTAACTCAATAGTGAATATACCTTATGTGATTGTATTTGAGATAAAAAGATTACTTGGAATGAAATTTCAAGAGTTTGGCCCTAAAAGAGGAAGTACAATGGAATGCCTTTGTTGGTATTTAAACAGTTAACAAGGATCTCCTCTGCCCTGTGGCTGACCTCACACATTATTGTGTGTCTGTTAGAAGCTTTTACCATATGTCAATTTTACACCTCACCTGAATGAGATTAAAGGGCCACGAAGCAATGTATCTGATGCGGTGTCTTTTCTTAATGATTTTCTCAGGCTGAAACAACAGGGTCTATGGAATCCTTAAGCCTCAAAGATAAAAATAATTCTAAAAATGTGCCCATCCGGAAGAGTGTTGATGATATGGATTCAAAACTGAAAGGCATAGGAAAACCCAAAAGGTTCTCCAAATTCAGCCTCTACAGGCAGCTCCACAGGCAACACCTGCACAGCGCGGACAGCATCAGTAGCATCGACAGCGCCTCCAGTGAGTCATCGTCTTTGCGGGAGTGGATCTTGACCACGCTCTGTTCCTCCGTAGCCAGACACCATAGACCTGGTGTTAGAGCCTGTCTTTCTACAATGGAGTAAATTGACCCATGCTGAAAGGTCACTAGATCATCTGACTCAACATCATGACATCTCATGGCTTTGCTGGCCTCATTTTAGAACAGATTTATTCACACAGGTTGTCATAACAACCACAATTCATGCCTCTGATGGTAGCAGAATGACTTGGCATTTATAAAATAATGCCAAGTTATAAAGGAAAAGGAAAAGTATTAGGTGTACTTTATAAAATTTTTAGAGAAGAAATTTTCTCTTCCCATCCTGAAATGCATCAAGCGTTTATCCTCAGATGTCAGATTTTCTACATATTATTAATATACTGTTCCTTTCAAATCTGTCTTAAAGCCCTGCAATATTCTGTTGCCCCGAACTTGTGACTAATTTTATAGCCTTGCCTAGTTTTAAGAATGATCAAGCCTGCTTTCTATTTTAGAAAACCCAATATATACTTACATCTTTGTGAAAAAAGAACTCTCAACTTTCTCCAGGTTATTATAATCACTGTAGAAGTCGTCAGAATTTAATCCATGGTTTAAAGCCCCACTTGAAACTCTTTCGCCCTTCCAATGGTTCCGAGCAGGGGCTCACTAGACCTGACGTGGGTAAGTGATGTGCGGAGCAGCAGAACCTGCTTAGGCTTCAGCTTGTGCTGCATGAGCAGAGTGAGTGTGTTTCTGGATTGCTCTTCTGTTCCCACAGTTTTCATGCCACGTACGTTGAGAGCAAAGCATGGGGAAGTACCCACGACTCCTAGTCCCCAAGAACCTACACCCAGCACTAAGATAGAACACAACCTAATAGGTACAGTGTGTGCACCTGCGGTTCAGGGGTGTTTCAGAAGTGCCGTGGAAGGTGGGAGAGCTCCTCTGTGATGTTCCAGAAAGGTGTTCTTGAGGAAGGGACTCTGGATTTAGGTTTGGAAGTAATGTGATTGTGTAGGTGAGCGGAGGAAGCCATTGCAGGTGAAGGAGAAGAGGTGAGCAAAGGTGCTGGATGGGAAAGCACCAAGTGCTTCTAAGTGTTAGAAAATCCATCACTGAGTTGAGATGCCATCTGTGATATCTAAGACTAGGAAGATACACAGCTGTCACATTTGGACTTGCCAACATAAGTAAAGGAGATTGACGTTTATTTAGTTACAAATCTCAATTCTTGTACTTGACTGAGCTTCAAAGCCCCAAGGCCAGGGCAGGAGGTGGCAGTGGGGGCCTCTGGGAAGTCCAAAGAGCCAGGTCAGGGGCGAATGCAGGGAAAGATATGAAAGGTCAAAACTTGGAAACCAGTCCAGGTCGTGCTTTGCAATTCCACGTGTGGCTTTGCCGCTTGTGGACGAAGGTTGAAAACGAGAAGAACCGCGGCTGCCGAGCCATGAAGTGGAGGGGCCTGAGTTGCACCTGAGTGGCTGTGTGGCGGACCTCAGGATGGGGCGAGCAGAAACGCAGATGCAGGCCAGGTGCTGAACACGTTACATAACTCGTAACTCCGGCCCATGGCAGGCTGAGCAGGCCGATGATCTGAGGACACCCCTGTGGGTGGTGTCCAGGTGCTGAGGGAAACCTCCTCCCCAATAAACGGATACAGGTCCAGTGCAGCATTGTTTTATTAAGGAAGAGAAAGTGAACAACCTAACTATCCAAGAGCGGGGGAATGGTGAAGGACATCCTGAGTGTTTCATCCCCTTGAGGGAATGGTGCTCTCATTCAAAACTGTCATTGGGGATATAAAAATAAAGGAATATGATTCATTTCATTAGATAAATACTTAGCTCCTATAATATACCAATCATTGTTCTGGGTCCTGGGACTCTCATGAACAAAACAGATGAAATTCAGTTTACTAGTTGGAGGTTGCATATGTAAATAGCTCATTAAACACAGTACATCAGGCAGTAAGAATTACGGAGAAGACAGAACAGGGAAGTGGGGGGCAGAAGGAAGGAGCTACTACTTTATATTCAGTGGTCAGAAGATGCTTCTCTAGTGAGCTGAGTTCTCCACAGGGCTCACAAGAAGAGAAGAATGAGGATGAGAGGTCTTGGGGGAGGGGTCCCAGCTGGGAGGAACAGCAAGTGTAAGGGCGGCGGGGGTGGGAGCAGTGTGTTCTGGGAGTGGGCGGGGGATGGGGGGAGAGCGATGGGCGCAGAGTCAGCGAGGGCTGGGTGGGTCATGCAGGGTCTTGCAGCCCTTGTGAGGATTTTGTCTTTGACTTTGAGTGAGATAGAAAGTCATCGGAAGGTCTTGAACAAAGGATGAGCGAGGTATCACATATTTTTGCAGCTCATTCTTCAGAGCAGACCTGGGTGGCAAGTAGTGACTGGGTAGGCAGTGAACACCTCTTGAGGTGGAGCTTACAGCATCTGCTGACACGCTGCATGGGGATGTGAGAGAAGGAGAGGACTCTTTCCATTAACTACGCTGAATTACAAATTTAATTTTTTAATATATAAAACTGATTTATGTAAAAAGGGAGCCAAAGGAGAGTTGAGTCCTTCTGGAGCAGTGCTTTGCAAAGCCTCTTCCTTGGACCCTGGTGTTTCTCAAGGGTTCTGAGGTGGATACCGAGCAGGTGGACCCCGGGCTCTCCCACCTCTGTTGGTGCCTGATTCAGCCAGAACAATCCTGCTTCTGTTGTTCTATGTATTGGAGTTCCATGTGAATTCTCACTGAGAAAGAAAAGTAAGTTTTTACTATTAATAATAAAGGAAGTTTAAAGAGCATAGCTCTACATTTAAGTCATATCATGACTTAAACCTAGGTTGTTTTATAGGACTTGAAACCCAAATCAAGCATAGAGTAATTTGTCATTAAAAATTAGAAACTGAATTTTGCTGAGTCAATAACTTACTTCCTGAGGCTCTGAACTGGGGTAGCTTCCTCAGTGCCAGTTTCCCTTGCATGCACAAGGTCGTGGCAAACTGGGCTCCCCGTGAACATTATGGATGGGGCATGGAGGGTGCGTACAAGATGACTGAGTTTTTAAGTAGAAAAACTGCACTAAAATCCATGATCTTAAATGTGTGTGGTAACTATGGTTGGCTTGTGTATATATTTTAATTCAAAATCACTCAGCCATCTTCAAGATTTTTTTCTTTCAAAATTATATTGCAAGAGGGAGAATTTCCCATTGACATTGCTTTATGATTGACACTTTGTCATTTATAAAGGGTTGAATTTCACTCCTCTTATATTCGGTGACTGTTGCTGCTCTTTTTCTTTTAAGCAGGATCAAATAGATGGCTGAGAGGGGAAATCATTTTTGCTATTAAGTTGGGACAGGTGTTTCTGTCAACATAAGAAACATCCAAGTCTGTAGAAAACTTTTATGAGTTTATCTGAGCCAAACTGACAACAATTACCAGGAAGCAGAATCTCAATGGATTGAGGAAATGTTCCAGAGAATGCAGTTTTGCGGTGTATTTTATACTTTACAATCAAAGGAAGAGGCAGAAGGAGAGTTACATACAATTCATCCATGACAGATTAGGGAGGTGAAAGAAAGCAAAGTGGGGAGATCTCTGAGACTAGATAAACAGTGAATTGAAGTAACAAATATGTCTTTTACGTGAGTGGGTTTGGGATAGTTAACAATTACCCTTTACAGCACTACAGATGGTATGTGGTCTCCTGCTCTGGCGGGACATTGTGCCCTGAGGGGTCTGTGAAAAAGCGGATTCCTCTGACGTTCCAAAGATATGTTACTATAGATGCAAAAAGACAATAGACAGACAGTTAAGGTAAAGACTGGCCTTTGTCAAAGAAGATACAGGCCTAGGACGTGACTACTCGGCATGACTCGCTTTTAGTTAGAAAGTGTTAGTTTCAGACCGTGCTATGTGGTTATTCTCGGTCTCGGAGTTTGTAAGGCCACCAGGCAGTCCTCCCCTGAGCTTGTCACGGTTAGGGGGTGGCCACTTCTGTGTCCACGTTTCAAACTCAGATATCCAATCATAAGGGATAATGAAGAGAGGGTTATTTCAGACTCTGCCCTCAGGGATGCAGCGGTATAGATGTACGAGACGTATTTGCTGCTGCTAAAGAGCTTAGTATCTAATAGGTAAGCTTCCATTTTAAATATTTCACTAACCTGGTGCCTGAGTAATTCATCAGGGGGAGATGCCCTTGTGGACAAAAATTGTCAGAAGACTTCTCCACAAATGTAAAACCCTGATCCACAATTCCAAAATCCAAAAAGTATCAAAAAACCAAAAGATTTTTTAAAAAAATATAACTCACTGAGGACCTGTTTTGGAACTGGCCTTGAATATAGGTAGACATTCAGCAGGTGGAGAAAAACAGGCATTTCAGGTAGATGTTATTTCGTAAGACAGATATGGGAGATGTCAAAGTATGTATTTCAGATGTAGGTCTGGAAGGTGGTAAATACCTAGAGGCCCACCGTTTCATGCCAGATCGAGGGGGTCAGATGTGCTTCAGAAGTTAGAAGATTCTGGACTTCAGAAAGGTAAATACAGTGCATACTCTAGCTTGTGTTATGGTCCTTGCGGAGTCCAGGAAGTACCCTGTGAGCAAATCATTTATGTTTATGACACACCAAGTGGGATATAAAGATAATAATATCTTGTCAGTTCAGGTCAGGTTTTGCTAACAAATGAGCTGTGAAAGAACATTTGGGTTTTCAGAGCTTTGGCGTTTCGGGATTGTGGCTCAGCTTTAATTAATTTGTGTAGATCCAGCTGGTAGGATATATCTGTATCACTCTATGTTGGGCCTTGAAAGTCAGGCTGAGACACTGAACCTAATCCAGAAAATGTTGGAGAATCTCTGGGAGATGGGGGGTAGGCTTTGGAGGTGATGGGCAGTAGTGGGGAGATAAGGGTGGTGTTTTACTAAGTTATGCTGGAGACAATGGGAGTCTGACTAGCTTGCTCCAGTGGGCCCGAGAATGCAGTGAATGAGATAAATGTTTTCCAAAGGAGGAATCAGGAGAATTTTAATTTGGGAAGTGGTGATGGGGAGGTGGGTGGAGACAACAGTAAAAAAGAGAGAGGAGCCAGAAGTGATTCTGAGGTTTGAACATAACTGTGAGCCGAAAACAGAAATCTTGAGGAAGGACTTGATTTCATGGGGATGATAGCAATTCTAGTGTCACATGTGATTTTAAAGTTCTGGTGAGACAACCAGGGAGACAAGCTCAAGTGAGGCGCTGGAAGTAGCTGTAGATCTGCAGCCCAAAAGAGAAGCGGGTCCAGAGGGGCACATGTAGGAGAACGTGGGGAAACCTTGTTTGGGAGGAAGAGCTGGGGAGGATCAGGCGAGTGGGCTGGAGTGACGGCAGGGGTACAGCCGGGGAAGCCAAGAGATGAGGGATAAAAGGAGGCTGCGGCAAAGCCGGAAGACACCGGTGAGAGTCAGGGAGACGTCCTTTCTCCGAGCTTTGGCAGCCAGAGTCTGAGCCACTGATGGGTGAGGGTTGCGGAGCACCGGCTTGAAAAACCTGTGCTGAAAGGCAGGGCAAGTGCAATTGTGAAGTCAGTTGGGAGCCAGATACAGGCTAATGAGAACCCCTAAGGTCGGTGTTGCTGGTGTAGAGAGTCCTGTCCTCCTGTTCATCGATGCTCATACAATTCTGAGCCGTAATCACGGTAACGAGGGGTATTTGGCTCCTTTGTCTTCATATTTCATTTGTTCTAAGAGGACCCCGATGAATTTGGAATCGTTTAGGCCATGACTAAAAACAAAAACAAATTGGAATTATAAGTAGTTTGAATTCAATTAGCACCAAGACAATTTTTGGAGACAGGATTTTCTTGCATTTGTTTTTCTTATAATAACTGGTTGTTAGGTGAAAGTTAATTTTTAAACAAGTGTAGGTGTATATATGTAAAACTTTAGCTTAGAGTTTCTCAACTGATAAAAACAAATTTTATATGCATGTTTTTTTAAAATTTGGAATTTGTCTTCTCATTTATCTTTCTCTTTCTTCCTTTCTTTTTTCTTCCTCCCTTCCTTCCTTCCTTCCTTCCTTCCTTCCTTCCTTCCTTCCTTCCTTTCTCTTTCTTTCTCTTCCTTTCTTTCAACAAAGTGCTATGTTTTCTATAAAGAGCCTATAGATGAGCAAACAGACCTAGTACTTTGGCCTGTCTGTCATAGAGAGCAGGAACATAAATCACTGGGAAAAGTCAATAGAATTCTATTTTTAACATTATTCAGTTTTGTTAATCTTTAGTACTTTAAGACATTTTTCTTTTATAGGAAATTTCAATAACCTTTGAAGGTTGATTATTCTGTTTGAGGTAGAATATAGCAGTGTGTGGGGTGATTGCTTAAAAACTTCTGCTCTGCAAATATTTATGGATTGCCTACTGAGTGCCAGGAGCTATAACAGGCAGTGAGGGGAGGTCCTCTCTAGTAGGGGAGGAGTTTCTAGATGAGTGGAGGGCAGGCAGGGAGCATCCTTACACAATTGCATCACAAAATCAGAGACCCTGGGTGTGCAACTATTAATGGTTCTACTGCACAGGAAATGATTGCCTGTCCCTACTAGGATCTGGGGGAGGGGGTCTCTAGGGCATGTGATAGCTATGTGGCTCTTGAAGGATGATCAGGTCAGGCCGAGAATGAGGGAAGAGCATTCCAGGAAGAAGGAATAGTGTGCCAGCTATACAGAGACATGACAGAGTAGGCCTGTCAAAATGTAGTGAGGAATGTGATGCGCACGGGTCCTCAGTTGTACGGGGAAAGCAAAGACTAGAGCGAGGGAGACTGGTCCCAGTTTGGGAAGAGACTTCTATGTACACTAAGGCCTTAGGATTTGATCCCCTTGCAGGAGGCTTTTAAGCAAGGTGTCTGCATTTTAGAAAGATAGTTCTGGGACAGTATGATGGTAGGGGGACCACTTCAGGTCTCTCACTGGCTCCTGCACGTGCTATCATTTATTCACTCAGCAAACATTTCCACATCCACTGTCTATTTTCTAAATGTTTCTTTTGTGCAAGGCGCTGCATCTCTGTTTTGTAGTTCTGCGAGTCTTCCTGCTTGAGTTGTCGCTATGGTCAGCATAGCCCATAAACATGCGAACAATTTAAGTCAACGTATTTGCCTCTGAGTAAAGCTGTCCTGGCAAAGCTCTTTGTGAAATGTTGCAGTAGATGGCCGCCTTTGCATACAGTCACATGCTTCTGTCTGTTGTTGTTATTTTTATGGTTGTCATTTATGATTTCGGGGATATAGAAAGTGGGAGCCCAAAAGATTGTAGATGTCATCCAGGCCAAATTCTTCATTTCACACATAAAGGACTTATGACCAAAGTGATGAAGTTCAGTGTCATTTAGCTGGTTCATTCCGGCTGCAGTGTGGGCTGTTTGCAAATTTGATGTTCTTGCTTTTTGAGATGCAGAAGACAAGAATGACATGTTGGGTGTCGGCCATATGGATTGAGGAAAGAAAAGGGCATGACTTCTTAATATCCTCAGCATCTCATGTTTTCCTACCTGACCCAGGGCTTTCCTACTCTCTCAGAGTCCCTCCTCACAAGCTCCTTGTTCACAGTTAGCCCTGTGATCCTTTCTTCCAGTGCTCTGGTGGACAGTAAACCGAAGAATATTACATTTCATTGTCAGATGGCAAACCTGGTTATCGCCCCATTTGCTCACTATTAATAAACTTAAGGGCTATAAAACCCTGTCAGCCCACAGCCTCAGATGGAAGAGACATATACTTCCCTAGTTAGGAACCTTAAGAAGGAAGTTAAGTCTTTAGGTGTTTCATAAATGAGAGTTGAGCCTCCCCCCCGGGATCCACCTAAGCCACAGTCTCTGAGCAGGTCTTGCTGTGTTCACAGACACCGACTCCATCCGCAGTTTGCAGACAGGCGTGGGAGAGCTCCACGGGGAAACCCGCTTCTGGCATGGAAAGGACTACTGCAACTTCGTCTTCAAAGACTGGGTTCAACTGGATAAACCTTTTGCAGGTGAGTACCACGGTAGTGGGTGGCTGCTTATGTTCTGTCTGCTTGCTTGTCAACATCTCAGCAAGTATGCAAGAGCATGGTCTAATGTCTGGTTTTTCTTTGAATATTTGGTAAAACTTTGGAGACTATGATTCAGTCATATAATTAAGGAGTGCTTATAGTTATAGTAAGAAAAAAACATAAAATAGAGCTTACTTGTTTGAAACCTCCAGGTTTTAATATGGGCATATTTGGGGGGTAATAATCTATCATTCTCCAAAAGATGGTACTTCCCTTTGATCATCCCTTCTTCTGCTCATCTTCACTTTCCATCATTAAGATGATACATTTTTAGTTTATCACTGTGCTTCTATGTCCAAGAGGCAATAGAGATGGCACTGCATATGTAGCCTGGCATGATTTCAACAGCATAAAAAAGAAAAATGTAATACGCGTCCGCAGCCTTAGATAGTTTGCGCCAACTCACGTCTCTCCTGGCCCAGTGCCTGTCTGACACGGAGGGAGAGGGGACACGTTTGGGGAGGTGCCTGGAGATGGCCGCAGCATGAGACCTCCATCTCACTTGGTTATGGAGGTACTGTTCCTCCCAAGCCAAGAAATATGCACATGGTGGACGTTGCCACGTTTGCTTTGACTCACCAGACCTGGGGTGAACTCTGGGTTCTGATGGCTTCTGTCCCTGGCACAGAAGTTAGCAGTGATTTTTGCCTTGTGCCCCCGGGCAGATTTCATTGACAGGCACTCCACCCCCCGGATGCCGTGGCACGATATTGCCTCTGTGGTCCACGGGAAGGCGGCTCGTGACGTGGCACGTCACTTCATCCAGCGCTGGAACTTCACAAAGGTACGCGGATCATTTTATCATGGTTCCAGCCGCGTGAAGAGGAGCAGGCCAGGAGGAAGAGACAGCTAGAGGGCCAGCAAGAAGGGGCTGCAGCAGCCACAGGTGTGCCCTTCACCGGCTGTTGGGTTTTTGGCTGTTGGAGCACCTGGGCCTCTGTGCAAAAGAAAAAGGAAATGGTCTTGAACTTTCACAGTGCAGATCATTGAAAGCACAGAAGGAAAGGTGCTACTGCCAGGTCCAGTGGTTTAACCCTTTCAGCATCTTGGATGCTCCGTGTTAACTAAGCGTCTGACCTAGAGGGCTGATGTAGGGGCATGGGATTCTTTTCTCGATGGGAGAGAGATCAGACTTTCAAGTTCTGCTAACCCGGGCATGCATGGGTTCATATGAGAGAGGTGGTTCTGAGCAAAGTGAGCAGGGCGAGAAGATGCAGCCACCTTTTCCCCAGATTGTGTCTTTTTTAGTATGCCTTCATTATTCTTAGGAATTTGACCTTACATTTATGAGTATTTATCACCCAGATGTTATTAAGGTTCCATTTTATGCACTTCAAATGATGATGAGGCATTCATTATTCTTCCCAATAACTTGGAAAAAGACTAGTTTTTCAGCAACTAGAGCCTCACCTTATTTTTCATTTGTGTGGCATTATGAGCGGTGGGAGCTCTAAGTAATGGGTGTCTCTTTAATAAAACTTAGGAGACGTGAATGAATAAACAAAGTGATATTACCTTTAAACTCCTCGGCAAGCAAAGGGTTTTTTTTAGAAAAAAATGCCAATACCTGCAATTGGGTTTTGGATTTTTGATGTTCTTATACCCTGTTTCTGGGAGTAAATTGGTATAACACCAAAAAGCTTTTTAAAAGACATACAAACTTTGACTCAGAAAAATTTTTCCAGGTATTTACGTTAAAGAAATGACCCAACAAACTAATTACTTTGACATTGTTTCCAACAATTTAAAGAAAATGAGAAATGACTGAAATGCTCATTAATAGTAATTTATTAGAGAAATGATTTTTATAGCACTTTACCCTGGTGTTATTTTTAAATGATACACAGTGCTCTATTGCTGTAGCAAGATACCTGCAACATAGTAAAAAATCAGTTTACAAAAGAATAGCCCCATTTTTGCAATTCTGTGCCTCTTATAACTCTACATTTAAGCTTTCTTTAAAAGTCTAAAGAATATTGCCTACTATAAAGGATAAAAGAAGGAACAAAGGAGTTCTCCATCTCTGGGAAATAGAAAGAAAACAAAAATAATCTAGTGCCTCTTCACCTAGAAGCATCCACTTTTAATATTTTTTTCTATTTCAGATGAGCATGAATTTCTTTTATGATCACAAAATGTGGAAGAGTGGAACTGTTTTCTCATTTGATTTTTTTAATCTGTTTTTATTTGTTCTAGATTATGAAATCAAAGTATCGGTCCCTCTCTTACCCTTTTCTGCTTCCAAAATCTCACACAACAGCCCACGAGCTGAAATATCAAGTGCCTGGGTCCGTCCATGCTAACGTGCAGGTCAGTCCTGTCTTGCTTTTCTGTGTTCAAAGTGCTGCTGGGTAAAACCACTCCTGCCGGACTACGTGCCGGTGGTATTGGCTTCGTTCCCATCGTTCAATAAGGACAACTCCGAAGGAAATCTGAGTAGATCTTTAAAATGTATTTTTATATTTCATGCTGTAAATATATTCATTGTATCCTCTTTCCAACACTCTTCTATAAATACAGTAAATGCATAGCCTTAGAAAAAGCCAGTCAAGGAGAGGCTTGTCTTGTAATTCCTTCTGAACTGACCCTCGCAACCCGATCCGCAGTAAACCTGAGACTGACGCCGGTTAAGTGCTGGGAATGTGGCTGAAACTCTGCTAGGAAGCTAGTTAGAGTTCAGTCTAATTTTAGTTCTTAATGAGCCAAATGTCTTTTCGAGGCTCTTGCAATAGAAAAAGGAATTTGGTAATAGGGTCACAGAATTTTTCTACATCGAGTCCAACCATCTCAAATTACAAATGAGAAAATTAGGACCCAGTGGGGCTATGGAACTTGTCCAGGTCACACGGCTGGTTATAGATTAGAGGTAGACCTTCAAATCCTGTTCTAGTTCACTGTTAACCAGTCAGCGCCCTCTACCAACTTCAGCTCGCCTACCTTGAGGTCATTCAGGGAGGGAGCTGGGTTGGGCCACCTTCAGCATTGCCTTTTCTCAGCCATCACTGTCAGCATCAGAGGTGTCGTGTGCGTAAAGATCCAGCAGTTTGCCATGACATCGCTAATTCGGATTTACATAATTTGGACATGGATTCTAGGGAATATGTTTATATAAACGAAATGCCTAACTCATTTACTTTGTACTATGTGCAAGTAGAGATACATGTACACATAAGAAATGAAAAGACATGTTAGACCATAAATCAAATAATAAAACAATTAAGAAGATAGATCACTTAAGAGAAATACCTATAGCAAATACGTAGTCTTCCCAGTCTAAAGAAGACAACTAATTTAAATTTACAGGCACAGATATATATGCATTCCTATGTAAGCTAATGAATATTTTATGAACCTCTGTAACTTAATTCTACTTGAAGAGAAAAAATTACCCATGCTGTAAGGTAATATAGGCGCCTTGATATTAAAAAACAAGAGAATTTAATATTTGAGATGTCATTAAAATTAACTCAATGATCAACTTATCAAAGTTAGCAGATGCTAATTAAGCATCTGTTGAAAAGGCATTGCTGGGAACTATGTAATTTTATAATCAGCAAAGGATACTCTGTCTCAGTGTTACATACACATACATCTTCTAATGCCTGTTAGTAAAGCCCTGCTTTAAATATCCTCATTCGGCCACCCAGGTAAGGCAGGTGGATGCTCTGCTGTGTCCGTGCCACCAAATGCCTCCCTTGATTCACCTTCTCTGCCACATGTGTTTATTGAGTGCAGTGCCATCTGTTTGCAGAGTGAAGTCAGTGCGCACACTGGGATGCAGAGGAGACAGAGAGAAAAGGGGTTCTGTGCCTCTGGAGCCATAATTAGCCAGGGGGGAGAGCTGTGATGTTAACTCAGTTAACGATGGTGGGTGTGGTCGAGGACTAAATGCCAGTATGAAAGTACAGACCAGCTCGCTCTGAGAGCACCGCTCAGGAGAGGGAGGGAGCTGGGTGCCCCTCGGAGGAATCAGCCTGCCTGTTTAGATGATGGTAAAACCAGCCACAGTGAACTATTTGCCCTTGAAGAAGCGGTAGATGAAATTTAGATGGCATAAAGCCTTGGCGTGCTGGCCTGGTTAATTTTGACTTCAGTGGGGAGGTGTTGCTGAATTTTGGAACTTTTTTTTCATCCAAGAAGAAGAGTGATATGTGTTTTATGAAGATTAACCTAGATCAGAGTTTTCCAAATTGGGTTTTTCCTGTAAAAGGCTAATAGCTATTCTAAAAGATTTCCATGGACAAATTCATTTTTGCAGATTAAAAAAAGTGGGATATCTTAGTGCCTTTGTTATGGTGATGTGTGTCATGAAATCATGAGTGAATATGCTGAGAATTCCCCAAGCTTAAGTGACTCAGGATCTCATTTTGTCACATGTCTGTGTCCACCTCTTCGAACAAACATACTTTGGGACCGAAAGCTTATGCACATGAAGAACGTATTAGACCAGAAAGAGACTGAAAGCAAGGAGACAAGCAAGGAAGCTGTTACAGTAACTCTAGCACATGCTGATTTTATATTCATAAATTAATACCCATTTTCTTAATGAGGACTCCCCGCAATTTTAAAAGTGTCAGACCTCACAAAGCCTGGAGCCCTACTGGTTGCCAGTGAATGTTTTCCAGAACTGCCAAAATAGGTCCAGTTGTGAAAACAATAGGGACAGACAGTGTGCATCCTTTTACAGACAGGAAAGTCTGAGATGGACAGAAACTGAGTAAGAAAAGAACTCTGTTTCAGTTCCCCCTTTGGTAAAGTTCTGACCACAGCGTTGTTTCACTTCACATTATTTACTGCTCTAAGATTTACCCATCTTGTTCTAGACAGTATTGTTTTGTGATTATAAACATAGAGTGCTTAGAGGGCAAAAGCAATTGTCTGGCCCAATCCCTGGTTTTCCAGAGAACCAGCAGGGTGCAGGGGCTAGGACCTGGCTATGTAGGCTACTTAATTTTATCTTCGTCCTTTTTTTTTTTTTAGGCTACTTCATTTTTTTAAGGGTTTAATATCATGTTTTTCAAGCCTTTCACTCTCTCCGCTGTCATGTGACAATAGCCAAATGACTGTTACCCACTTCGGTTGAGGATTTAATAAAATTCTTTCTTAGGGTTATTCCTTTTAACATAGATTTGAACATAGTTTTTAACATGGTATATTGCTCATCTATAACTTAGAGACCACAAGCTTCTTTAGTTAAAGAGTAGCAATGTAATAAGGAAGCCAGGGGAAGAGACAAATTCTAGCATCAAAGTATTCAGATCCCAGCTTTGCTACATAATAGCTGTGTAACCTTGGGAAACTTACTTTACTTCTCTGTATACATTACCTTCATCTATGAAACAGGGATCTTAATAGTATCTGTCCATAGGGTTGTGATGATATTTAAGTAAGTGAATCCACACAAAGCACTTAGGAGAGCCCTGGGTGGGTGGCTCAGTTGGTATAAGCTTCATCCTGTACACCAAAAGGACATGGGTTCAATTCCTGGTCGGGGCACATACCTAGGTTGCAGGTTTGATACCTATTTGGGGCATGAACAGGAGGCGACCAATCAATGTTTTTCTCTCTCTCAAATCAGTTTAAAAACAAAATACATATTCTCAGGTGAGGATTTAAAAAAAGCACTTAGAAGATCACACTTAATTCAATTATGTCAATATTAGCTGTAACCTTCAAGCTCTCCCTAGTTTTAAAAGTTTTTTTCCATAGTTTCCCAAGTTTTCAAAAGTTTGCCCCAAAGAAGTTGACTTCCTTGGGATGGGTCATGAGACTAGTTCTGGATACAAAATTTTTATGTCACATATTTATTGAAATGGAGAGAAAGCATCTTAAAAGTTAATAATAGATAAAATTATTGTTACTCTTTCATCTGAAGAAGGAAACCCAATTATTTCTTTTTCTAATTAAAAAACATTTATTCAGTTTTAAAAAAAATCATTGAGTTTCATTTACATGTTTTATACTCTGCTGTATGTATACGCCAATATAAAAGTGTAGACAATCATGAAAAAGTCATATTTAAAAAACTAAAATACTCTTTAAATTAAAAAAAGCAAACACTGGGCCAATCATCCCAGTCACACACAGCCGGTGACCCCCCTCCCTCCGCCCCCAGCCACCACGCACAGTTGTTGCGGTCGGCTGGCACGGCCAGCCACAGGGACCAGGTGAAGGCAGTGTGAAGGAGGCCTGCCCCCACCGACACGAATTTCTCCTGCTGGAAACACCGTCAAGCCTGAGAGCTTTCTTCAGCAGCATCCACCGACACTCTTAGAATAATCTTGGGTGTTTTCCCTCGATGCTGGGTTCTCTCAGAAGCCTTCCAAGAGCACTCAGAGAAGACAGCAGGAGAAAGGTGTGAGGTTGGGGTTGGAGTAAAGATGGTCCTGAAATGCTTGTACACAGAATATAGTTTTTAAAAAACCCTTCTCCCTAAGAAAAACAAACTAGATTCTTAAATGCTGTCATTACCACTGAAAATAAATGAGCTAGACAGAGGACCGTTGACATGTTTATTAAAGTAAAAGAAAATCTGTGATGCCAAATAAACATCCATTTAGAGTCAATACATGGGAACAACCCTTTTTATTGAATCTGGGAGCTTATTGGAGAAAAGCCATTTCTTAGAAGAGTCGTTGCTGAGAAGTCCTACCAAGTTGAGGGAAATATTGCCTCTGGAGTCATGTCTTTAATCCGTTTCTCTCTTAATGAAAAAAAGAAAGAAAGAGAGAGAGGAAGGGAGGAAAGGAGGGAGGAATGGAGGGAGGGAGGAGGATGGGGGAGGGAAGGGAAGGAAGGAAAAGAAAGAGAAAATATTCTGGCAATGGTGAATGACATTCAAATATACTGCTGGAAAAATGTGTTCCTATGTTTGGGGAAACTGTCAAAATGAGTGTTCCAAAGGATGTCATTGTAGGAATCAATGTAGATTTTAAAGGACAGACAAAGTGTGTTGTTTTGTGATAGAATGAAGCAGGTAGGGAAGAGTTAAAGAAAGCCATGTGACTTATTTCGAAGGATAACGTGGAAGCTGTTTTCCATGGATGGCCCAGCAACGCTTCCATGTGCCACTGTGGGTCTTGGCCTGCTGATGCCACACAGATGGGGAGTGTTTACTCGGGCCCAGCACTGTGCTAAGCTTCGTGTGGATTGTCTCATTTAATATTCACCAGTCTGTAAATTGTGCTCCTGATCAACCCCATAGTATTTCGAATGAGGAAACTAAGACACTGCGAGGTTAAAATAACACAGTGAGTAAGTGGTAGGGGTGAGAGTGGGTTCTGAGCAGTCTGGGTCCAGCATCTGAGCTTCTTACTGTTCGGCAGAGAGACTGTGTCCAGTGAGACCTGGGACAGTTGCAGCCCCCAAGGGCTCTAGCAAGGCACAGCTGCATGTCAGCCTTGCCTCATGATACCATCTTCTGTCGCCACGGCCCCAAATCCAGCCTCAGCCACATTTGTGTTTCTTCTGGCCCCTTTCCCCCTTAAATACACCTTTCTTCCTGGGACTTCACAGCCCTTCAGTCTTATTCTCCAAAGATTATATTTTCTCCCTCTCCTTTAGCCATAAGGTTAAAGATGATGCACCTTAGCAACAAAATTCAACATAAATTTGGGTGAACTAAGAATTAAAACTTCTCTTTGTTCATTCTTTGTTATTTCTACTGATGGGCAGTCATACAGATCTTTGGGGATGATGTGGAATCAAGTGTAGGGTCATGTTTATCTAAACTTTTGTTATGAGTGTTCTTTTGAGATGTTTGACTATTTCTGTTCACAATTATATTTTCCAGTTTCATTGCACCTGTTCATGTAATGACATTAAATAAAATGCTTTGCAAGGAGCTGTTTTGTACTCATACCTCATACTAATAAAGAAATAACATTTTAGGGATGGCACAATCAATGATTTTAGGAAGTATGAAGTTTCAATTTCAGTAGCCTTACAGATGCAATTTTTTAAGTTGTTGATTAGAGCAAGAATTGTACCAGAATTGTACCGTCTATATACAGGATGGGCAAAAGTAGGTTTACAGTTGTTCGTGTGGAAAATACTACAATACTAAATTATAGGAATAGATTCTGTGTTTTGCAGACTCACAACTGCCACCTACTTTGCCCGAGCCTGTATAACAGACAAAACTGATTATGAATTGGATCATTTTATACATTCCTAATCATTACAGACCATTTTTTTAATTTTCAATTTCTGTTGACCTCATGAAGAACAGCACCAACATTCATTTCAAATCCAGAATAGTAAATCTATTTTTATAATGACTCTTTTATGTGACGTCCTGCTATTACTTAAAGAAAGCACCTACTCTACACCCAACATTGTACTGCAGTACGAGTTAGAATGCTGGAAAAAGTTACAGCCACTGGTGCCTTACTGTTGAAAAGCCTTCTGTGTCATCTAGTGTGCCCTCTCTGCAGTGTCGCTGCCGTGGCCTGCCACACTCAAACACACCCTCTAATGTTCTCATTGATGATAGCAAACACGGAGTGCATAGCGGTGACTAGGTGCCAGGCCTTCTGCACACTCCACAGTAGTTCATTTAATTCTTTCTACAACCCTGTAAAGTAGCTACTCCATTTTACACAGCAGGAACCGGAGGCACAAAGAGGGCAAGAAACTTAACCAAGATCAAAGCCACTAAGTGGCTGAGCTAAGTTTTGGACCCAGGCAGCCCCACACTGTCAGTGTAGTTCACCTGCACTCGGGGGTCTGAGCTGGAAGCCCTTACTGTAATCTGGGTGGGAGCAGGTGAGTGTCTGGTAAGAAGGAGGCAGTGTGAGCCAGAGAGCTGAGAGTGAAGTGACATGCACGCCAAGGGTCAGACAGCTGATTAAATGAATCTTTGATAGACGCTTTTAGTACATATCACTCTGAACAATATCTATCTGAGGGAGGAGGGCTAATCACATGATCAAGTCAGAGCTGGGGTGGCCACATCATATGGTTCATACCAGGACACTTGGGGGAGTGGAAGTGGCAGTATTAATAAATACCCCAGGACAACAGGAATCCTGGGGTAATAGTGGAGCTCTCATGGAAGAAGAGAACAAATGGTCACCCTGTTCAGCCACTAGAAAGGGTACCTCTGAGATGCTCTTGGTAGAAACACTTCATCATTCCCAGTTTTGAACGACCAATGTCCTGAGTGGAAGGAAGACATACTCAGTACTTGGTTGCCCATTGGGCTCCCTCCTTATGGGTGATATCCCAGGACCAGTTCCCCATCCACCTGCCCTCACTTGACCCACTCATGACACTGAAGCCACTGAACTCATTTAGCTGTTCAAAAGAAAACAGACTGACTTTATTGTATCGGTATATCTGGTGTTGTCCCCACTGTCTTATGTTTGCCCATTTCTGGTTGTTGCCTTGTAGCTGCTTCGCTCTGCTGCTGACTGGTCTGCTGGGATAAAGTACCATGAAGAGTCCATCCACACAGCTTATGTCCACGTGATAGAGAACAGCAAGCACTACATCTATATAGAAGTAAGTCTTGCTCGTGTACGTCGCTATGACAACCTGCCTTCCCATAAATACCATACAGAGCCTGCAGGGTCCCCAAACTCAGCATCTACTGTATTAATAAGTGTATGTTGATGTGGAGAGGCCTTGGGTTACCTGAAATTTGACTTTCCCGGCATACCTGACATTAACTCGGAACTCTGAAAGAAGTCCCCAAGATCCTTGTAATTAAATGTATCAACTCATAATGTTGTTGTATCACACCCAACATGGATGTGTACGTTTAGATTTGGCTGGAATTGGAGGGTGGCAGTGTGAGGCAGGTACTGCTTCAGGAGAGTGTACACAGAAGTGAGTTGCTCATATAGAGACCCCTGGATGCCACGAGTATGGGGGTATTGGAGTAGGGAGAGTGCAGGCGACGGAACATGGAAAAGGAAGATGCAAGAATATTGAGGGTGGGCGCCACCTTCCTCAGTCCTGGGTGAACGACTGTTATGCAGCTTGTTCAGATCCCAGAGTTGGTGTCAAAGAATAGGAGGAGATCTAGGGACACCGGGTGTCCTTTGGGAACCTTAACTGCATGTCAGAGTCCATCTGAAGCTACCTCCGAGCACTTGGAAAATCCTGAGAAAATGAAAAGTCATGACAATGCAAAAATAAACCAGAGCACATCTCTCTTCTTTTATTTTAGTCTTTTCTTTTTCACTGAATTTTGTAAAAATTCTGCCTTATGGAGGGAGATGGGGTGGCTGGAGAAAATCATTCTATCCCTGCTTTCCTTCCCCTTGAGTCCTGTTCATTAAAGGCAAGTAGGAAAGAATTAGAGATTTATTTATTTCACAGATGTAGAAAAAAAGAAGGTGGATTAAAAATATTAATGCAGTGTTGCTAAATGCAATGTTGTGTCCTAGATGGGATTATGCAACAGAAAAAGGACATTAGTGAAAAAAAAATAGTGAACTCTGGATAAAGTCTGGAGTTCAGTAATACTGATATGATGAGTGTTGTTAATTTCAAATATTATAGCATCATAACACGAGATGTTAACAGCTGGTTCACCCATTACCCAGAACCCTTTTGCTTTACCTCTTCTTGGTAATGCCAATGTTGATACTCATGGATCAGAACAATAACCTGGTTGGTCTACCTCTAGTGAAGGTAAGAGATCAGCATTCACCCTGCTGTCCCCCCAAAAGAAGTAAAGGGCACAGCACATGGCCAGTGTGTGTTACCCTTGCTGAGGAACGCTGTAACGTAAATTCCAAAAAACACACATGGTTTGGTTCCACTGAGATTTTGATTGTTTGATACCCTAAGGGGCAAGACATTCTCAGATGAGTTTCTGCACAATAACTTCTTGTAAGTTTGTTTTCTGGAGGCAGTTTACAGATATATGTGCTTAAGTATAAAGATGTGTATAGTAATGAACACAATCATTTGTGTAAAGGTGATGATATACTGACTCATTGCCTATATAGCTCTTTAAGATGATTGGCAAAGGTTACTTTGTGATGATTGTACTTCAGATTACAGGGGTGTTATATGTATAAAGAGAACATGTAACAGTGATAATATTCATATCAAATTTTTAACATTCTTCATGCAGCAACTAAATCTTTTATGCCATGCTAATAATGCTGTATCCCAGATTTTTAGTAAAAATGTTATAGAATGCTTTATAGATGTCTGAATAACAGAAGTACTTAAAGAAAAAAAAGAAAATTATTCCCCTTTCCACTTTATTGGCCTATTTGTATATATGCAACATACAAAAGAGATTTTGAGCTACTTACAGTAGAAGCTCAGGCCCAATAGAAGACCCAGACACAGGAGTAAAGCCAGAGCAGCTGCTAGTCAGCCATGGAGAAAGGTGGGGGAAATTGGACCAGGATTCCACCGTCTACCCTGTTAAAAAGAGTAAACCTAGCATGAGACAGAATGTTGGCCAACATAGAATTTGTATGGAATTTATTGGGGTGACACTGGTTAATAAAATTATATAGGTTTCAAGTGTACATTTCTATGACATGTCTGTACGTTGTGTTATGTGATCACCACCCAAAGTCAAGTCTCCTTCCATCACCGTTTATTCCCACCTTTACCCTTCTTTTTGCTCATCACCTTTTTCACCCAGCCCTGCCTGCCACCTTCACCTTGACAGCTGTCAGAATGTTCTCTGTCTCTATCCAACAGAGAATTTTTAATCAGAAGCATTTATGCAATGTGTGAATCTGAAAAAAGATCTGATTTCCCTATTAGTTAAACTTGGAATGTTCCTACCATTCCTTCTAAGCAAGGACTTTGCATGATGAAATAATAGTTTAGCCTTTCGCTTGACTACGACGTTCCACCTGTTAGCACCTGGGAATGCATGTGACCCAGAGTGGGATGAGGCTGCTTGTATTCTGTGACTTCTTTCCTGTCAGAACATGTCTGCTGTGTGAACATTTTTTAAAAAATATCAGTGTAGATTTTGTTGCATACCACATTTCCCTCATGTACCCTCCACTAAGACAAGAAAGACTTAACGTGGTTGTCCTGCTGTTTTCCGCAGAACCAGTTCTTCATAAGCTGCGCTGATGACAAGGTCGTGTTCAACAAGGTCGGCGACGCCATTGCCCAGAGGGTGCTGAGAGCTCACAGGTAAAGGGTTCGGCATGTTGGCAGGAGCAGGGACTGCGGATGTTCCTGAATTTACTACTAAAGAGACTTTGGAAGGCCCCCTTTTTTAAGAGCTGGCTTTGCCTTAGTAGGCATGATTTGGTTCAGCTCGCTGGTTATTGATTCCTTAAGTCTCAGTCAGTGGCCGAGAACTTCTGAGTCCCCTTTTTTAAGGGAATGTGAACTCTTCCAGAGCATAGTCACTTATTCCTGTCCAGTCTCTCCCATGCAGATTTGCAATTTGATTTCTTCAATAGCAGACAATGAGCTGTGTTTACTTAGAAATCAAAGCAAAACAGTCACAATATTTTTCCATGAGTTATATTTAAGTTCTTGTTACCATCTGTCTTATTTCTTCAGCTCATGGGGTTATTTCTTAATAAAAGTGTTATAACTGTGTTAAAAGTTATAACACTTTTATTAAGAAATAACTCATATGCCATACAATCTACCCACGTAGAATAAACAGTCAGTGATTTTCACAGTAGTCACAGCGTTGTGCAGCCATCACCTCGTCAATTCTAGGATGTTTTCATTACCCTGGAAAGAAACCTCAGACCTTTGTCATTGCTCATCCCCTTTTCCCTTGGCCCCTGGCCTCCACTAACCTACTTTCTTTTCTGTAGACATGCCTGGTCTAGGCATTTCATATGAATAGAATCATTTAATATGTGTTCTTTTGTGACTGACTCCCTTCACTTAGCTTAATATTCTCAGGGTTCATTTATGTTATAGAACGTATCGGTGTTCCATGTATTTTGATTGACAGCTAATACTCTGTTACCTGGACATACTATATTTTATCTATTCGTTTTTAGTTGATGGATATTTGGGTTGTTTTTACTTCTTGGCTATATGAAGAATGCTGCTAATACACATTCTGTACTAGTTTTTATGAAGACATCTTTTCATTACTCTAGGGATAGAATTGCTGGATCATAATGTAACCCTTAAATATTTTGAAGAACTGCCAGGTTGTTTTCAAAGGTGGCTGTACCATTTTACATTCCCACATTGTATGAGGGCTCCAACTTCTCTGTATCATCATCAGTACTTACTGCCTGCCTTTATGATTCTGGCCATCTTAGTAGGCATGAAATGGTGTCTCATTGTGGTTTTGGTTTGAATTTCCCTAATGACTTGTGATGTTCAGTATTTCTTCTGGTTGTTTATTAGCCATTGACGTGTTATCTTTGGAGAAATGTCTATCAACTCTCTTGCCCAATTTTCAGTTAGGTTGTCTCCTTGTTGAGTTGCTCAGAGTTCTTGATATGTTCTGGATACATGTCTCATATCAGATTCATGATTTGCAAATATTTCCTCTCATTTGGTGTTTTTTCTTTCTTGATAGTGTCCTTTGAAGCCCAAAACGTTATAATTTTGGTAAAGTCCAGTTTATCTATTTTTGTTTTATTGCTTGTGCTGTGATGTTAGAGCTCCATAGCCAGTGCCTCATCCAAGATCATGGGCATTTACTGCTGTTCTCCCCTAAGGATTTTATAGTGTTAGTTCTAACGCTTGGTCTTCGATCTCTTTTGGGTTATTTTCGTACATGGTGGGAGGTAGAAGTTCAACTTCATTCCTTTGCATGGGGCTATCTAGTTGTTTCAGCACCAGTTGCTGAAAAGACCATTTTTTCCCCACTGAATTGTCTTGGCACCTAGGACTCTCTCATTTTATGGCTGACTTTAGCTTCGTGTAAAAGCAGCAAAACAAACGAACAAAGCGATTCCATTTTATTGTTTCAATTCACTGAACACATGCAGTTAAGAACGTATGCATTTGGTGATTTAGGCATCTTTTGACTTTCAGTGTCATGTGGTGCTTTAAAATCTTTTCTTCACGTGATGAATGGGGATGTGTAGTCCTAGGAACAGTTTATAACAGTAGCTACCACCATTTTATATGGCTAATAGTTTATTTCTACAGACTTACTGAATCTTTGCAACTGCTCTTGACCGTAGATCATATAGTTTTTGTTGCTGTTATTGTTGTTGCTGTCCCTGTTTTTAGAGTGAAAAAGTGAGAGTTACGAGGTGAAGTGACTTCTCGAGGCCACTAACAGCAATAGGCAAAAAAGGTTTTGAGCTCCAGTATTTGGACTTCCTACCCAGTGCCTTCCCTCACATCACTTACCTTCAATTCATTGACAGTTAGGATTAAAGACCCCTTCAGGGTTGCCCCAAGTTAAGGCTAGAGGGTGGGGCCTTTGTTGTCCCCTCCTCCCACTAACTGGTCATTGGATGTGGGAAAAGGGCATGAGCTTGGATGAGGGGGGTCTCTTCGCCCTGTGGAGGGCAGTTCTTGGAGAGGGACTTCACCAAGGGTAGTCAGTGGCCAGCACTCACAGTGGCAGAGGGAATGGCTGTCTCCACCCCACGGCGAGAGCCTCTGGACAACGCGCCATAATACCTACCACATCCAGCAGGTTCAGTGAAGGGATCTCTGCCTTTGCTACACATGAGAATCACCAGGGGACCTTTGCAAAAACACAGAGAGCTGGACTCACCTCCAGGCTCCCAGGATTAGAGGTTTCTGGAGGGGGACCCAGACCCCTGCGTTTTATAATGTTCCACAGGTAACTTCAGAGCACCGCCGAGATTGCTTACTGCTCATCTAGAACAGCATATATGACTATAAATATTAATAATGGTCTGGGCTTTTATAGGTGACCTTTGCCCGCTCATATATTTTTTTAAAGAAAGTCACCATAGGATGTGTTTCTGAGATGACTTTCGAAAAAAGTCTTATTTACCATCAAGCATGCATGCACACACACACATTTCTTGCATCCTTGCCAGCCCTCCGATGCTAGGGGTCAATTTATGTCTTATTTACAAAACTGCATTACCTTTCTTTCAACTCTTGCATTTCATGATGCAGGAGTATCTATTTTATCTATAAAATATATTTGACAAAAAGGAAAAATAATTTTTTCATGAAATTGGAAGAAGTCAAGGAAATACATTAAGATGACAAATGAGCTCATTGAGCTGGGCAGTGAGTCATGAATTGTGCTAATAAGCGGAGCAGCTCATGTGCCTCCAGTCTCCACTCCACTTGTCCTGGTCATGAGTTCCCTGTAGTGCGTGGTCTCATAAGGACCTGTAACTTGGTGTTTTTAAAAGTGTTTGGGAGCCTGGAAGAGTATTTTTCTCGAGTATATTACTCTCTTTAAACATCTAGGCTACTTCTAAACTCAGAGCATTTGGGGGCTAGAAGGCACCTTAAGCTACTTTCTGACTGAATGTTTCCCAGTGATGCTGTGGGCTGCTCCTGAAAGGAAGGGAGCCGTGGTGAGAGCATGGTAAGGCAAGCCAGCCTCTGCTTGTGCTTTACTGCATCGCATGCTTCCAAGTTCACAGGCATGTTAAAGGCTGGCCGTTTCATGCCCACTTTGTAGAAAACAAGAATCAAGTCCATCAAATTTCAAATTAACCGAGTCCTGTATCTCTCTGATCTCTCAAGCCTCACTGTCTTTGACAGTCATGTGTCAAAGCGGCATGTCTATCACACATTCAGAGTTTTAGTTGATTATGCACACCTATTCCAGAAATACATGTTGCATTTTCCCCTTCTCTGTATCTCCACATTATTCACTTCCTGTGTTTATTGCAACTGTAAAATATGTTTTCATGGAATAATTTCAAATCTGCGAGCTTGAATTCTTAGGGAAGGTAAGGGTGGAATTTAAAAGTTTGCCTTGCAGGCTTCCAGCAGTGGGGCCTCCTTTTCACTGGGAGCTGGGGGTGCCATCCCCAAGCTATACCTCCCTCTCCCTTCACTGACTTCTCTGCTCTCCACTCTTCTGAGCCTCAGAACTTCCCTGCCGAAGCCACGTGCCTAGCAACAAGTATAATTTTGGCTGTTGGAAAAAGAATAGAATATAGCACCAAGCACATGGAGGGAAATGACAGTCAGCATTCGGCCAGCCTGACCGAGGAACACAGGCTCTCTTCCAGGTCCCTCCCACCCTAGAGGGATCGCAGTCTTTAAAGTGCCAGCTCCCTCACCTGGGCCGAGCCTTTATATTTTTTTCTAGTGCTGGAATCTAGCCCCGTACAATTCCCTGGAGTGAGTTCTCTGCTTCCCTCACCTCCTCCTGCTTCCCTCTCGGCAGCCAGCATTCTCTACAGAAACAGGTTTTTGCAAAGCATTCATGCTCTGGTACCTGACCTGGAGTCTCAGAATATTGTTCACCCCATGCCAAACTAAGAATATCTGTGGGAATCTCTGCAGAAAATGAAAGGTCTGCTTTCATAAGTAAAACTATCTCGGAGTTGGGACCAGCTCCCAGCCCACTTGAAGCCTGTCTTTGACAACTCAAGTCTAACCAGATACCAGGGAGAAGAAATCATAATCCACAGTTTAAAATCGACTGGTTTATGCCATATCTGAATAAGCCAAAAGAGAGAGTAGTACCAACTGATCAGGGGCAGGTGCAAGTTTGCTGCCTTGGTAACAAGTCAGGAGGCAGGAGAGTGAGTGCGTTGTGCACCGAGTGGACACATGCAATGAAACAGCGGTTGATTTAATACCTCTGTATTTTAATATTAAACTGCATTAAAATACAGCATTAAAGTGCATCGAAAAATACACAGTTTTGAAAATCGCTCCAAGTCTTCATGCTTCCTGTAACTGTAGACAGTGTCAGACAGGGCTTGCAGTTTGCCCGTGAGCGAGTGGTACGGGGAGCATTCCTCTGGGATCTGAAACTGATTGGGAGACAGGTACTAGAGACCTGGGCTCTTTCCAACTCTGTCATCTGCAGGTATGTGACCTTTTGAGTATATCGTTTGCCTTTCTAAGACTATTTTTTTATCATAAAAAAACAACAAACTACCCTGTCTAGCTCATGTGAATGGCCATAAACTGCTAGTTCATGTAAGAAATTATTATGTTTTTTCCAGAAAATTTATCATCTAGAAACCTGCTAGCTCACTGTAAATTCAAGCAGGGAAAAAGAAACACAATACTCAAATCAGCTGCTTCTGAATTAATATTTATGTTTGAAACAAAAATGTTTTAATTAAATAGATGCCTGGCGTGCCTTATTTAAGATTATTTGGTGGTTACTGCTGGGTGAGTGAAACTTATTTTGGTCTCCCTCCGCTGCCACTCATTCATCCTGAGACACATTGTTCAAACACTGTTGTGAGGGTGTCAAACTCACGTTCACGGGGGGCCATATCAGCCTCATGGTTGCCTTCAAAGGGCTGAATGTGATTTTAGGACTGTATAAATGCAACTACTCCTTAACTAGGGGCAAGGAGCTCGACACTGCTGCTGGGTAGAAACAAGGTGCCGGGCCGGATAAAACAAGGTGGAGGGCTGGATTCAGCCCGCAGGCCTTGTATTTGCCACCTGTGGCCTAGAGGTGTCCTGCCGGAAATGCACGGCTGACACCCCCTGGGAATAGGTTCTTGGATGCCCCATCATTGACTTATAACACTCTCCCCCCAAATATAAATGAAGTAAAAGGTATTCTGAAGTATAATGTGAGTTCAGTTTTGCTTTGTTTTGTTTTAATTTTAGGCACTAGTTACTTTATTATTCTTTGAAGGTATACAAGCTTTCTAATTGAAATCACTGGTTGTTAATTAAATAATAATGTTACCCAATTTTTGAGTTGTTCCATATCCAAGGTGCATTATATATACATTACTTCATTTATTCATCACGTCAACCTCATCAAGTAGATGCATAATGATTCTCTGAGAACAAATGAGGTCTGGCAGCTTGCCCAAGCCGCACGGCCACTGGCGAGTGGAACTGAGACGCTAGCCGTGTCATTAAGGCTCCACTGCGTGCTCGTCACCACCCAGCCCCGTAGCTTCCTTCATGTCAGGGAAGTAGGGACGTTCTAATGCTAAAGCCTTCCAGAAATCTATGAGAGGTGCTTTGTTCTAAAATAATAAAATCAGATGAGTATTTTATTTACTATTTATTTATTCTTTTATTGATTCTAGAGAGAGGGGTAGGGAAGTGAGAAAGAAAGGGACAGAAACATTGACGTGAGAGAGAAACATCAATCGTTTGCCTCTTGCACATGCCCCGTCTGGGGACCAAACTTGCAGCCCAGACACGTGCCCTGACTAGGAATCAAACCTGCGGCCTTTTGCTTTGCAGGATAACACCCAGCCAACTAGGTCACACAGGTGAGGGGGGATATTTTATTTTTTAAAGTAATTGCTTGACAGGTAAAAATTTCTTAGGCTTAAAGGAAAATCTACATGTTATAGTTACCATATTCTATCATTTGTTTACATACCAAATAGGACACATGAGTATGTTTCTTTTTTCTTTTTTAAAAACTAGAAATTTATGGTTGGTTAATTGGAGTTTAAGCCTATGAAATGTTCTGCTTGTCCTACTGGACAGAATTCAGTCTTTTTTGGGGGGGTGGGTATGTTTTCAAAGCACTGTCTTAAAGAAATATAAACTGCAGTTATAATAAAAAGAATAAAAAACATTTAAATTAAGATACCATTTGCTGGTT
>VMDR010005681.1:0-49918 GCA_007922815.1 Macrotus californicus
AGAATAAACGACTTGTTTTGTATAACCCCTTCCCTGATTGAAGATTCCAGTTACAGCAATGTCTTTGTTGTATTTAGCCAAGGAATTCTTCTCTCTCATTGATTCCAAGCTTTCTCTGGATATGTACAGATAAATTTAATAATCATCCTCAGAGCTCCACATCACATATTATAGAGAGCTTTTATTTATTTACCAGCTTATCTTTACAAACTAAACAACACCACTTCCTTCAGCAATTTCTCAAACAATATACTTAGCTTTGTTTTTCTTACTAATCTTGTCATCTTTCTTGGAACGATCTTTAATCACTCAGGTTCTGTATAGGAGCTCAGTGCTCAGAAATGACATAATTCTCTAGCTGTGGTTTAATATCTTTTATTCTTTAGGAGGCATGTTATTAATACAAGCTATTGCTTTGGCTTCATTTCCGAAGCCCCTTAAGACTTTTAGTTCAGAGAGAACTTCTAGTCAACAAATTTGCTAGATAGCCTTCACTTTAGCTGTCAAGATCCTCTTGGTTATATTTATCCCATTGATTTTTTAAAAATTAAAGTAAATCTTTATATTTATATCTGCCATATTTCATCTTTTCTGTCCATTGTCTTAATCTATTGACACATAGTCCTAATAATTTGGTTTTGTGTAAATATGTTTGACAATTTTGTTTGGGATAGATTTCCAAATACAACATCCAATACTAGATATGCTAGAGATGGTAGAGACCATTCCAGAATTCTTTTCATTTGCCATCTATCAAACTGACCATTTCTTAAAATAAAAATGCTGAACTTGAACACAACCAAGGACAAAGCTCTATGCCACCCACACGTTTCTGCATTTTTTTTTCTTTTCAGTGGTAATATTTGGAGTTTGCCCTGTTTGCAACATTTCTCCCTGAGTATTAGTGATTTTATTAGGCAGCATTCTTGGGATGCAGTCGTTCAGCTTACTATGAGGGGTCCTGAACTCTGACTCAGTAACTACCAAATGATAATCATGTCTTGACTGTTTAACCCAATGTCTAGGGATTGTGTAATGAAATTGCTACTTCGCTGAATCTCTCCATAAGCCTATTTAAAGTTAGAGACACATGATAACCAGCACATTTCTTTGGTGAAGAAAATTTCCCTTTCAAAACTTTTGCTCCTGGTGTGATTTGGTTCTCATTTAAATTTTAACTTTAGGACTCCCCCCGCCCCCACAACCTTATTTGAACATTTTGGACTATTTTTCAGCTATAGTAAACCGGAGTTAAATCAGGGTCATATTAAATTTTTCACTAGTCCCTTTTTGCAATGCTTTCCCTCTGTCCTAAGTAGATTATTTGGATACAAATAAATAGCTCTATTATATGATCTCAGTGTGTACAAAATGAATGAGTCCTTATTTTTGCTACTACTGTAAACACTACACAGAAAATTTGCTAGTTAAGAACTATAATGCAAGCATGGGATTTATGTTGGGCTGTGCATGTATACTGAAGCCAATCACTTATTTTGAATTTCAAAGTAAACTTTTCTAACAAGGGTAGCTTTCCCTAAAACTATTGCTTCCCTGTCCTGGCTCTTTGCATCCAAGTGTTGGTCAGAAGCCGGCCAGGTGTCGGGGTGAAGAAACAAAACAGCCACCCTGGATCAAGACTGCATGGCCACCCTTCGGCACTACCGCGTGTGGATGAGATGCACAGAGCAGGGCTTGTGGCTGCTGGAACCCGATTCCCACTTTAAGTGTCGATGTTAACTGCGGCCATTTTTGTTGTTGAACTTCAGTTAATAAGTTCAGCCGCTGCTGGGGTCCAAATGCAGTAAATCTAGTCAGCTGAATTAATTGATTTTCCTCTAATAGGATTGTCTTGCAGAAATGAATATTTTCACACCGTACTGTGAGATGCTTAGTACACACAGAGCTGAAATACCTGTGCTGGAGATGAATGAGAGTTTGAAGAGAGGATTAGACCCATGTTTCTGAAGACTGCCAAAGGAGCAAGACTGTGGCAGGATCTGGGTCTCAGGAAGGCTTGTTAGATGAAAATTAAGGGAGCAAGTCCCACCTTTCTCCTTTCCCTTCTTCCACTTCCACACTGTGCTCATTTCTTTCTACCCAGAGCTTCAACTGCTCACTGATGTGCCCTCTGGGCTTCGGCGTCAGCCACAGGCAGAGCGGCTGAGACACAGCAAAAGGAAGTGCATTTTTGCAAGAAGAGAATACTATTGGCCAGATGCAGCTTGCAGGGAGCAAGACAATTTGCCCTCATACACAACTTCTGTTTCTTAGGTCTCTGGGTCCGACATGGGAATGTATTCCCGTCTGAACACAATTCAAAGTGTGAACTTGGATGTTTGCAGGTCTCTTAGATTTTGACCAGGGTTGTCCTGGAGCTGATAATTATGACACCTGAGGCATTCTCACACCTTTCTTCTGAAGAGGTACTCATGCTTCATGCTATGTATCTGGAGTTACTTACATCGCCATAAAGGTGGAAAATAGTTCATCCCTAACAATATCCGATTTCAAACTTGTTAATCTTTAACTTAGAGTAAAAGGTACTTTATTTTATGTAGTGTGGATTTACTTTACAAATTCTGTTATTCTTGGTTAATAATAAAAATCTATCTGCATCCATGAACACACTCACAGAAGAGAGATTAGGTGGCAAGAAGAAAGAAGTCAGAAATTAGGTGCATATTGAATGCAACATTTGTCTTTGATTAAAAATAATCCACAATCAGGGACTCAAAATAGTATTCTTCAATTTACTTTCTATCACTATTTTGAGTTATTTGTCATTTTCTCCTATTGAAGGACATGAGATCTCCACAGGAAATTTCACAATCGTGGTAACAAGTATTCTGTTTGAACACAGATACTTGGCAGCTGAGAGGAATAGGACATTCTCCAGAAAAGTGATTCTAAAATTTGAGTGTGAGTCAAGTCATTTGGAGGACCTGTGAAAACACATTTCAGGACCTCACCCCCTCAACTTTTCAGTAGGTTCTGAAAATTTGTATTTGTAACAAAATCCCAGGTGAGTCTCCCTCTCTGACCCTCCTCAGTCCAACTATGAGAACGGCTATTCCTTACTAATAGATCTAGTCCTATGGCTGGTATTAGCCCAATGGCCCATTTGAAAGACTAGATGGTTCTGTTATTTTCCACTATTGCCCCTTTTCTCCATAGCATGCTTAATTTTAAGGTGACAAAAAGTGATCAGAACAGAAATATTTGTTCACAATTACTCTCACTTCCATGGATCCAGTATCCTGAATGGCAGGTCTGTGTTTTAATTCTACAAAGAACCTGTACAGAAAATGTTTATAGATTTAGGAATAAAACACAGGGGCCCCAGTTTCAGCTAAGATGTCCCAAACATTGTTTCCACTTCTCCCAACTCCAAACTTCAGCCTGAAGGTTGGCCATTTGTTTTTTTCAATAAAGTTTTATTGGCACATAGCTGCTCTCCTGCATTTGTTTATTGCTTGTGGCTTCAATGACAGAGTTGAGTAGTTGCAACTAAAAAAGAACATTTTGTGGGATGAGATTGAAGTTGGGTGGTGAGGAAGAAATGCTAAAGGATGATAGAATATTTTTATCACACATTTTCTTAGTTTGCAAGAAAGGAAACTCCAGCTAACGGAATAATCAGCAGAACTTGTCTTTCCCTTTAAAATCACATCATTCTTTCATCATAATAAGAAGAGCATTAGGAAATGAATAATGAAGGCAGGTGCATTCTCTTCAAAGATGTGCAGCTGGGAGAGGCTGGAGTTTGGCATTTGCATTATCAGGAGATCTTCCCTCCTAATTGTTTTATTTCTGGAGGGTGCAGGGAGAGGCTTGGGATTATGATTGTCCACATATTGCCTTTGTTTTGCTCTCCCAACAAGCAGCAGGCAACCTTGTTTTCTTATGTGGTTCAATCTCATTACACCATTTCTCTGTGACTAAAGCCTTAAACTAACAGTTCCTAACGGGATTACACAGATTGGCTTATTTTCCACAATTTTCTAAATAAGGTCATTCAAAGATACTTCCTTGGGTAGTATTCTTTTCCCTTGTGTTCTAAGTTCTTTACCTCCGTTCAGGTCTTCCCCTTTCAATCTTTGCCTCATCTTCCTTTCCTTTGCTTCAAACCTCTAGTTTACGAGATTTTCTAGGAGAAAAGGCATCTTCTCTCTCTCCTCCCTAAGGCAGGATTGCTTGGAAGCTTATCATAATGTCAGCAAGGATTTGGGCAGTCATCAGCAATGCACATGGGAAATAGGTTTATGTCAAGAAAGCCAAACAAGGTTTCTTTTGAATCTGCTGCTTTCCTCAGAAGTAGTAGGTTATGATAGTGCTGGCATTGCCTTCCCACCCTTGCAATGGATTCAACTTCAGGGGCAAATGATAATTTCTTATGTAATGAAGGGAACTTAACATAAACAGTAAATCCAACAGACGAGATCCTTTGATTAAAGTATTTTTTCCAAAGGCACTCTATTAACCAAGTACATCTTTATAAATTGAAACAAAAATTAAATTAATCACAGGCTTGCATCCTGGAATTAAATTTCCATGTCTAAATTAATTCAAATAAAAATATAAATTAATCTTCTCTGCTGTTATTGCACTCACCTTCAATGAGAATGCTGGCAAAAGTGCGTCTTCTTGGTACATAGTTTTAGAATGGAAAGACTCATTACCTTTCAGTCGCACTACCGAAAAATGGCAAGTTCTTCAGCAGTTATAAAATGAAAGTTGTAGAAATTTAATTCTGGGGAAAATATCTTAGTCCTGGTTGGGAGTTCATTTCACTCATGAAAACTGATGTGGTTTGTTATTTGGGATTCTTTGAGCTCCTCCCCCCACACACTTTTGTTTTGCTGGAACATGTGTGTGAGTAAATTCAAGGATTAGAAACTAATGGATTTCTGTGGTATTATAATCACATCTATTGCTCTGGTGGCTAAAGTGCATGTTTACACTTGCCTGAAAATCATAGAATATTAGAGCTGTAAGCATCAATATTATTAACGGTATTGTTGGGCAGGACCTTGGAAAATGGACTTCAATTAATCAATAAAAATACCCATTGAACTTCTGCTTCAATGCTGAACTTGTGCAGTGATGACTGTGCTGGGAGGCACAGGAGCATAGTTGGCCTTTACTACCTCATTAAGGAGACAGGAAGCCCACAGGCTGGAAGGCGTAAGTAGGAAGACACAGAGATACATGCAAAGTAAAAACTGGCTTGTGCAAAGGGTACTATGGGAACTCATAGAAGGACGCACTATGAGATACGGCATCTTTTTGAATGGTGTAAACTTGAGAAAAACATTTAAATTATTTAGATTGTGGGAAAGAAGCATGATATTACAGATATACTCATCCATTCATTCACTTAAGAACCATAGAGTACTCTCTGTTGTTCGTAACATATCCTGTACCTTTCCTTCTCTTACTAGGGAATAGGTACCCTGCTACTAAGCAAGGTCCACCTTCAGTTTGGAAGCTGCAATTCTAAACCTTTTTGCCTTCTTCAGTGACATCACTCCTCTGATTCCCACTCTCCCTTTCCTACTTCATTAATTTCTCTGTCTACTACATCAATATCTTAACCTGCTTTGATAGCTTCCATCTTAAAATAACAAGCAAACAACCTCTGGATTCTGGTCCCCACCACAGACATTACCTCACTATGTGCTCCTATCCACACAAAGCATCTAGAAGGAACTGTCTTTGTAGTCTCCATTTCTTCATTTCTCATTCACTCTCAGCCTGTCCCCTGAGATGTCCCCTTCACCACTCTCAGGATCCTCAATGACCTCTGCATCTAAATCTGAAAGTCAGTTCTCACCCCCACCCTTCCTTATATCCCAGTATCTTTTAGTACATTATCATTGGGAAGCTTTCTAAACTTACTGCTCCACTCCTATCTCTCATTTCATCCACTGCTCCTCATTTCTACAGGTTCCTTTCCCTACCCCTGACTCCTAGATATTTGCTGAAAACAGCTTGTTCTGAGCCCTCTTGCTTTCTCAGTAGATGTACTCTTTCTATGTGCTCTTCGTATCATAGTGTTAAATGTCACTTGGGAGCTGTTCACACCAACATACTTCTCTCCAGCCCTGCCCTTTCCTCTCAGTCCTGAAGTGACCCACTCTCTGCATGACATCTCCACGTGGATGTCATGTAAACAACCCCAAGTTCTGTTCAGAACACAACTCTTGATTTCTCACCACAAGCTGTTCTTCCTACAGGTGTTACACAGTTGAAAAGCCAAAAACTTGGTTTCCTTCTTGCCTTCTGTCTCCCCTGTCCCCTCACATTCAATTCACAAGCAAACTCTCCCAGTTTTACCCCCATAATACATCTGCAATCTCTCCACTTTCCCTGTTTTCAGGCCTACCTCCCTGATCCAGAATATTGATCTGTGTCCTCAACTATTACAATAACCATGCCAATTAGTCTCTGCTATTTTTTTCATCCTACCCGAGCCAATCCCAATCTTTTCTCCATATACAGCGTGATCTTTATAGAATCCACATCAGAGTATTCCCCTCTTAAAACTTTTCAGTTCCTCTCGACTGCATCTGAAAGCTAATATCCATATCAAAACTGACAGTGCCTTATAGGATCTGGTATCCACCTATACCTCCAAAAGTACTACCCATTTATTTTTCAGTTTTCCCTTCTCATACTGGCCTCTTTCCTGTTCTTCAAACAAACCAAGTCACTTTACACTTCAGGGTCCTTGTCTTGTTTGAATAGCCTTTCATATGGTTTCTTTCTTCTAAGCTTCTATTTTTAAATCTTACCTACTCAGGGAAGTCTACTCTAAGTATGTTATCTTAAGTAGAGCCCCGATTATTCATTATCACACTATCCTTTGTGTCCTTCATAACGCTTTTACAATATGCAATTATTGTGTGATTTTATTTGACTTTTGGCCGTCTCTTCTCTACAGAATTAAGGTCCACAGGGGTAATGATGTGGTCTGTTTTGACCACTGCAGTATTCTCAGCACCAAGGACAGTGCCTGAAATTTAATACCAGGAATGAATAAGATGCTTTTGCAGTGATAGGGATGTGAGGGTGCATGAAACAGCAACACTGCCTTCCAGTCACTGCCAATCAGACGGGATTTACTCATTTGTCTTGGGACTTACGTTTCTAAAGTGTAAATGAGAATAGTACCATTATAATATATTACATGTAAAAAAGGAAGCAACCAAAATTATTTTGTTGTGTACAGTTAACACAGCTTGCTTGAGCTTTCCCAACTTAGCCCCTCAGAGAACAACACCCTTTGTCTTTCTGGAAAAACAAATTCCACCAGCTGTTTGTTGAGGAGCAGGTAGGAAAAGAAGTTCTTTGGGTGGTCTTCACACACATTTATATTTTCCTGGCCTGTGAGCTAGAGTTTGGAAGTGTACCTGATCGTTCATTTGATATTACACATATAATCCACTCACTGCTTCTGGTTTCACTTTGACCAGGGACACTCAAGTACCCTGGTCATTCACTGCTAGTTTTTCTCCACATTTCAGGAGCCTCTCTGGTGTCCTGCATTCCATTGTTCCTTCTGACCCTCTTTTTTACTTGTGGAAACTTTGGCATTTTGTATAATTTGATGACTCTGCCTTGTAAGGTATTTGATGTGCTTATATAACTCTCTGAGATAAAGTATTTGCCTTTAACCTTTCCATTTCCCATTCTCTATCTTTATACTTAAGATTGTATCAGCTGTGGGAAAGGTTCAAGTCTTTCCTTTTGCTATGAGTTCTTTCATTAGAGTATTTCAATTAGGGTGACCTTGGGGATTGTTTTTGTTTTTTTTTCTTTCCAAAGAACAGACTCTACAAAAATCTTTCCTTTGTGCTTATATTTTTAAAAAATGCAACATACTTGGAAATTTTCTTTTATTATGAAACTCCAAACATAATTATGATCATTATTAGAAAAATATTATGCAAACCAGTGCAAAGGGATACTACCTAGTGCCTCTTACACTTTGAAATATGTCTTTCCCTCAGTGACCATGTTCTGATATGTAGTGTTTGTTTTTCAATAAATGGCAGCTGGCTGCAAATATGTGCCTATTATAAATTTGCCTTCATTTGCTTTAAGCTGCTTCATGTAGTCATTTGGTACCACAGACTTTGTTAATAATGTACACTTATAGGTCAGTTACAGCTTGTGAATCTGCCTTTCTTCCAAATGATAACCACTTCCCCTTCCCGTCCCCCAGTTTACCAAAATGAAGCCTCAGAGTCTGGCAGAGTACAGGGAGAATGGAGGCCTATGGGGGAAGAAAGTGTCCTGGCAATTTTACAGGTAGCAAAATGAGGATGGAGACAACCCCATTATTAATAGAATCTGTTCTTTCTTTGGTAGACCAGCTGGCCTGAGCTACAGCCTTTTTGACTCCTATTCAGTGTTAGTCTATTACATGTGCCTACGAAGCTGCAGATGTTGTTGACATTAACCTAAGGTGGATGTTGTTGAGAACTGGATGCCAGGTGCCAAGACACGAGCGGTATTTGATCCCCCAAATACTGGATAAGGATTTCATTCACACTCTGAAGCCATTCTTTTATAGTTGTGTCACAGGACAAATATATTTAAATTGGCATAGCCGTGATGAGAATATGATATGAAAATATGAAAAGGAGGAGATCTAGAAGGAATTTTCCCACTTTCAGATAGCTCTGTCTTTTTAAGATATGGAAAAAATTTGAATTGGACTTTGTAAGAAGCTCACAGGAGAACAGTATATAACCTGTCAATTCATCCATAAGCATGTTATGCTCAGTATTTTCATCTAGCTTTGTTTTTAGCATGATGCCCTTCCTATTTGTTGTAGATTTTTTAATTAAAAAACAAAACAAAACAAAATAGAAAGACACCTACCCACTTACCAACCCATCTTTTGTCTTTGCCAAACAGGTTTCTGACATTGTTATTGGTCTTTTTTCTTTTCTCTCTCCTCATCTTTTGCTCTTCCACCATCTTCTATAGCTGAAAACTGTCACTAAAGCCATGTGGAAATGTGGACATTACCAAGTCTTGAAGAGACAGAACCCTATACCCCAGATATTTGATGGGAGAGTCTCACAAATGATATGAGAGGAAGCCACATATGAAATATTTCTAATTTAACAACTAATGGAAGATGTGTGAATGAAACCTAAACAGCAATGAAAACAACACACCCATCCAAATATACCCTTAGAGATCTAGTGAGTTATAATTGAATGGGGACATATAGTGACTCCTTGGAAAGGCCAGAACTTAACCCTTCAAGATGCTCATAGACTGAGGTAAGGAGAGGCTATGAGTTCAAGGGATCTGATTTTTTAGGACTTGAAGTATTGGAAGCAAAATCTCAGTCTTTCCATATAGATTCTGGACTGTGACAATGCAATCTTAAGCAACTGACTTTATTTTTACTGAACTTCAACTTCCTCATTTGTAGACAGGAATAACAAACAGTGTGGATATGAAGTTTAATTAAGATAATGCTTATGAAATTATGAATCATAGTGCCTGGCACATAGTAAGGCCCCCGGTGGGTGCCATAATGCCAGAAAATGAATGAAATCAAGTGCAATGCTGCTTAGATGAAGCAAAATAAAGCTGATATTTATTGGCTTTGAGGCAGACCTTTATGAAGGGAAAATCTTGGCATAAATCTCTGAGGACCGTTGCAATTCTGCCTGCTCAGTTAATGCTCAGTAGCTTTAGGAAGAAGCTGCAAGAAGCTAAGACTTGGACTGGAAGATGATGGCATTGCAGAAAGTGATGCTCAAGCATTATCCTCTGTTGTCGGGTGAGCTGACTAGCATGTACATGATGAGTCACCCACACATGGCTTTGAAAGGACACCTACTCAGTGTTCCAAGCAACCCTGAACAGTGCTTCCTTAGCAGTGTTCTGGAAACATTTTCCTGGAAGAAGTTCCTGAAATCTAGAAACTTTAGTGTATTTGGATTCTGTACCCTTAGTATGTAATTTCTAGCTGTTCAACTGACCCTCCCCCATGCTGCACCCTGGGGAAGGGCTCCCTCCTGCCAAGACCTCCCTTCTTCTGACTCCTGTTGGGTATTTTAGGCCATTAACTTTCAGTATGTATTTGAAGGACTATTTTTCTACACAATCTTTGGCCTGAAGAGAGAGACGGCATGATATAATAAAATGCTTTAAAAATAAATGCACTTGGGGCACTGTTTTTCTGTCACTTATTGTTGCTAATGTGCAGTTGTTATTTAATTACATGTTTGTGTCATACATTTCTCATGCCACATTATGGCCATGGGCTTGACTAATAAAGAGAACATGGAAGAGAAGGGGAGAGGAGAGAGGAAAGGGAAAGCAAAAAAGAAAGGGAAAGGAAGAGGGAAAGGGAGGGAGAGAGAGAAAAAGAGAAAAAGCTTAAAGGTGGGTATATGAATAAATGGAAATAAAATTGGTTGTCTAAACAAGAGGTCACCAAAATGCATAATTTCCAGGAAAGGCATCGTCTTTCAGAGCCAGTGGCTCTTTCACATTTCCCAGCCAATCTGTACTCTAGTAAGGTATCACTCTTTTTGTGCCCAGCATTACTAATTTAGGGAATCTTACATGGGGGTGAGGGGAATGCTAGTTTTATTGCAAGAGTAGTCCTTTCTCTGATCTCATGATCTGGTGTCTGTCTGGCTGATTTCTTCAGGAAGGGAGACTTCCCAGGGCATTGGTATGCCTGGCTTATCCAAGCTCTGGCTTCCAGTCTCAGGCTGAATTATACTGTTTGGCCACTGTTAGTCTGAAAGAGAGGTATATTGGGTTACTTTCTTTTCAACTCAATGCAAATTAGTTTATGCTTTGAAATTTGCTGAGCTTCTCACCTCAATTGGGAAAATGTCTGACTGTATTGATTGGCTAAATGAAGGACTCAGCGAGGTCAAGTGCATTTTAGATGCCTCTTAAATTATCTTCAATCATCCTTTCTTGGAAAGCTGAGTCTATGACAATGGCATTAAGATAGGGGGGAAAGCCCCAATTGGGTCTTCTCTATCCAGTTTTTCCTGGAAGAATCTCCCATGCCAACCCCTCCATGTAACTCCCATTCATCTTTCCAATGTCAACATCAGCATCGTTCCTTTGGAGAAGTTTTCCCCAAATTCTCAGTCTGTACTGCTGGTTGTTATCATACGTTGTTATAGAGCCATGTTCCTCTCTGACTGATTTTATGAGAATACATTTCTCAAGATGCTATTATCCTAATTTGTTCCTTCTTCCTCAACTTCTGTGTGAATTCCAAGAAAATAGGGACTGTCAAATCTTGGTCATTGTTCTGTCCTTGGTAGTTAGCACAGTACTTGCCACATAGTAAGGAATCAACAAATGTGTTGAATGAATGAATCTCCTGTTCTACAATTGCATGGCCTGCTGGGTATTTTATTGAAAATTGACTTTCACGGAGACTAAAGACAGAGCCAGCAGGAAGTGTTAATCCAGCAGCTGCCAGCACAATTTCTCTGTTTTGCTATTTAGAGAGCACCTTGAACATCCACCACTTCAAGGTTGATATTCCTGTTCCACGCAGGTAGCTTTCAGTAAATTTAAAGTAAACTAAAATGGAACTCATTAGTCATTTTATTATTGGCAGCTCCCTCCTTCTGTTATCCCTCCTTATGAATACATTCTGTCTGCTCACACCTTCAGTTTCTGCATTCTGATTGTGAGTTTTCCTGGGGTTTCACACTCCTGTTTGTTCTTCACTTCTGTTAATGGTCCTTGTAACAATTTTCTACTTATTTTTATAGATTGTCCAATCTCTTTACTGGGTTGTTTAGATTTTTAAAAGCATGTGATTGATTGCACATCTTGCGTTCCTGCTAAACTTAATGTTCTCTGTTGCTCTTTTCATTTCCAAGTTTTAACTGAGATGAATTTCAGTTTCACTTTTCCGGAATCATTTCTGAACTGTAGAGTTTTCTTTATTTCTGACCAGGATCTTCTTCAGGGATGATTGGTTTTTCAAGGAATGGGAAATTAGTAATCTTTCTGCTGGTAAAAATAAATAAATAAATGAAAGCCATTATAGACTTTAGGACTTAAAATTTCAATATTGTCCCAAATTTTGTCTATCTCCCTATCTAACCATATATTTTAGAGCTTAACCCTTTCAGGGCTGATCTGTAATACCCATTCGTTCTGTTTATCCTCAACATAAAGGATGCTTTTCTCTGGCCACGGAAGGACTAGCTAGCCCCAGTGTGCAGAAGCACTGAAGGTGGCAATAGGAGGTAGGCTAGCATGTCAGATGCCAAGCTCCTTTCTTTTCCTTCTGCAGAAAAGCCAGTGTCATTGGTGGAAGAACCTGAGCTGGGAAGAAGGAATTGTCATCTTGACTGCGCTAATTAGCTGTGTGCCCTTAGTCAAGTCAATTCCCCTTTTTACACCTTAATTCTCCCATCAATAAAATGATGGGATAAATTAAATTAATTAGAAACAGCAGCCCCCCTCGCACATGTAAGTTCTGATGACCTAACAAAACTAATGAACTTGTGATCTTTTAGAAATAGAGCTAACCTTGATTCATTTGCAACAATGTTCAGTGGTTTCACTGGCCGATTATAGTTTGTGAAGAAGGTAGACTCTGTCTTCAGAAAGCTCCACCCCAGCGTTCAGTGCTTTCCCCACGTGACTTCCGGAAGCGGGAGCGACTCCTGTCCCCACGCGGTAACTCGCAGCAAGAGAAGTTCCGCATACGTTGGAAGGTGCAGTCACGAACTAGTAAGGCATTAAGTGATCTCAAACCAGGAATAAGATGGAAAAAAGAGAGCTCTTTAATGCTCGTGCAGTGTCTCACTTTCAAAAGAGACGGTCTGTGAACGGACAGACTGAGCCGCAGGGAGTGAGGGAGTGCGCAGAGCAGCCCTACCCGTGGCAGCTGGCTAGAGCCACGACCTTTTGCCAGGCGCGACATCCATGGAGATGAAACTGCGGTATAGGGGGGGTTCCTTTGTTTGGGGGAGTCACTCTCCCTGGCATTAACCATCTCATTAAGTGTCTTTCTTAATTTTAGTGATGTCCAGAAGCTTTCAGAGATAATCTGAGCAGTCAGTGAACTGATGTGTCTGCCAGGGCATGAATAGCATAGATTGTTCCGTGTTTGCCCTGGGTCTATCAGCAGCAATAAATTTTAATCGGTTAGGCACTTTTCAAGCATGCTACTGTTTGCCAAACACTATTTTTGGCAGGCATCTGTAACAAAGCCTAATGCATTATGCATATGATTTCCACAGTATTTTTATTGTATTAGCACATGTAGTATTTGTATGGAATTTTTGTAAATTCATTACCAAAGTATTATCATAGTAATGACTGGTTTAAAAAGTATTAGAAAAAATATTAATATTCATAGGGAATGTGTATCATATGTTGGGGAAATGGGAATAATCTACTATCGTTTGAAATTCAGGACAATATTAGCACATGCATGGGAAAAAAATAGCGGATATAAATATACAGCCAGCGTGAACAAAATTAAAACCCTGAATTACTTTGATGATTCCTTACAGGTTGAATGTTCAATTTCAGAATTGTAATGGCCGTCATTATTACAGATTAAAATATAGTTGGGGATTAGTTTTATTTAACCGCATAACTTAGTGGTGGAGACCTGGAAAAGGTATTTCACTCCACGATGTCTTATGTCCTTGATACCATGATCTGCTAAATGGCATTTTCTCACTGCTGTTGCCGTCCTTCCCTGCAGTGCAGACGGCGTTAGGCCTTTGAACTTTCTCTAACTCTTTTTCTTGCTCTTTGCTTGGAATGGGAAAATGATACACCTCAAGAAAATTATCTGTCTTGACCAGAAGCTATTCCAGTAATTCAGTTCTCCAGTGGAGTGTAGGATTCAGCTCCATAAAATGTCTCTTGACATCATTCTTACTGTTCTGATCACAAGGAACCATGGAAATTAGTAATAAATTATTTTCTCCACCCTACTGGAGATTGCAGTATTTTCCGTGGTTCCCAGCACCTTGATTTTGGTGTGTCCTATTCCTCCAAATTTGACAACTAACATCTAGAGCACTCTTCCCTTTAGAAACTATTTTACAGCAAAATAGTTCCTCACTGTCAGAAAATGCTATGGCTGTTCTTCTTTTCACAGGTTTTGATTCAGATAACACTTCTCTCTAAGAAGCTAAAAAATCTCTGCAAGTATTGCTTTCCGTAACTTCACAACAGCCCTTTGACATAGGGCAGTTTGTTCTCACTGCTATTAAAAGGGAAAAAAAGAGCAACCATCTTCCGATACAGCACTGTGCTAGGCAACAAGTGACCGAAAGAATGCTCAGCATACCCGCTAGAGTTATATACCCAAAGGCACCATATTTCACTAGGCATCCATTCTATATATAAAATTACTGGAGGATTTAAATTAGAAGAAATATTGGTTGAAGCAGAGACTTGATACATTTATAAGGATAATTACTGTTTTAAAGTACAGTTGTGTTACCCACATTTCTGCCGACCACAGGAATTGTCTTCATTCCATTCCATTCACAGCTGTGTAGCCAGTGCATATTTTTCTTCAATATTTTTACATAGACCCTCCTTCCTGACTCATGTTCCATTCTGACTGCCAAAAAAATCAATGAGACCTTGACCTTGCTGCTCCCGTGTTTCATGTGCTAATCCTTAGCTAGAATTAAGCTTGTGCTGGACAAAGACTAGTGCTGTCTTACCCTGCTTTCCCCCAAACTCAAAGTAACATACTAGGCACAAATATGGCACTTACCAAATATTTCTTGCTCATTTTGTTTTTAATTTTTGTAGTTGAAAAGTCCTACTTTTAATAAAATTCATGAGAGCTTTTCTCAAACTATTTCCTCTGAGGACAAGGGAAGTCAGATTATTTGGTCAGGAATTAAAAACGGTTTGCTGGTTCAATTCCTAGTCACAGCACATGCCTGGGTTGTGGGACGGGTCCCCAGCTGGACACACGAGAGAGGTAACCGATTGATGCATCTTTCACACGTCGATGTTTCTGTCCCTCCCTTTCTCCCTCCCTTCTGCTCTCTCCAAAAATAAATAAATAAAATCTTTTAAAAAAGAAAAGAAAGCGGCAAACCCCTCAAATTACTGTATTTTCTAAACATCTGAAGGAAACTTCAAGCTCAAAAGAGGAAGGTTTAATAGATGGGTGAAAAGCCTCTTAAAAGGGGGAGGGGGAGGGTCAACATCTCCACCCCATTTGAGGGGGGATACCTGAGCTAAAAAGGCTCAGACAAGATCTGCTGCCTGCCAAGTTTTCAAGCTGTTGGCCCCGTTTCCACAGATGCCCTGGGATGCATAATAGCTGACCTTCTCTAAGAAATACTTGTGATTCTGAGTTAGGAAACAATATACCTACTTTTTCCCTATTACCTTTCTTTGCCAAGAGTGAGAGAGGAAGAGTAGAAGAAATGTTATAGTTTGGAGTAATTTATCATTCTTAGCCACATGTGTTACAACCTGCCTATCAGATTTTTGTTCTGACAGTTTTCTTTGCATCCTGAGATTGTAATTTGTAAAATCCTATTTGGCAGCTACTGGTGGTCCCCAGCCCCAACCCTCCTATGGAGGAATGCCAACTCCTTAGCAGCTGACTGATGGTTTGGAGATAACAAGAAAACAGGAGTAGGGTGGCCAGGCCAAGGCCATGGCCCCTATTTCAAGCTTTTGTCTCCTTGTAAAGGTGAAACTGGATGAAAGCACTTGGTAATTGCTTCCCTTTCTGCCACCAGGAGCTAGGAAGCAAGACCAAGAGTTCCAGGAATGCGGGACAGGAGGCGAAGAAGCCCTCCCTGTCAGGATGCAATTTGTTTTCCTCTTCCACCTCTAGGAATATCCAAAGTCTTCATCTTCTTTATCCTGACAAGGATAAAGTGTCTTCTAACTTCTGTCCCTTGCTGTAAATGGAGAAAATAACACAGAGGAAATTTATAGTGAAGAAAATATTTTATATTTTTTCCTAAAAGTATATACAGTTTTGACCATCACAAAGGAGAGTGGAGAGGACAGGGGTCTGTGTGAAGAAAAAAGTCACATGACATAGTGTAATGGGTGTTTTCTAGGAAGTCACTTGCCCAGGGTGTACCAGGGTCATAATTCATGTGCATGTGGGCTGTGCTAAGCGGAAATGTCTGTTACACAACCAAGCCCATGAGCATCCCTGCACCTCTTGGGTGGCATCAATATCAATTGCCCAGGCTTATATGTACAGCCAGGGGCAGTGAACTGCTTAAGTGGCCGTGTCCGCTGAAAATTAGTGTAAGTGTTGTTAGAATTTGGTTGAAAGTGCTGCTTGACAGAGTGCTCTGTAAACCACGCATTGGAACCGAGTCTGCACACGGCAGATTTGCCCAGGGAGCGCCAGCTCCTTGGAATCACACTTTACCTTCTATTTAGAAGTAAACAAAGGGAAGTATTTTATTGTTGCTGTTGTTGTATGTTCATTGGTTTTTGTAAGAAGATAATTTACCCATTGATTTTGCACTTACATTGAGTTTTCCTGAGATCTCGTATTTCAGTTTGCTTCCTGGTGTGTGCAGATAAGACCAGGGTTGATCAAATGTTGATGTAGATTCAGGTGGGCACTGGAGTGATGAGCACCAGAGCGTTTTGAACTTGAGTCGTTCATTGTGGCTAATAAGACGAGAAAATGCATGTGTGAGCTTCGATTTTTGCGGAAGAAATCACTATAACATTCAACCTGGAAAGGATGTAGAAGGTTCTGGGCTCATGAATTTGTATTCTCCCATTCACATAAACTACTCAACTAGTTGTGTTCTGCTTCCAAGGTAATTTTTTTTTCTTCCACAACATTTGTATTATGCCCCGAGAAGTACTGTAAGATTTCTTCATTGTCATCCAAACAGGGCATGAGGTAACTAGACATCAGTATTCGATTTGGAATTTTTTTTAAACAATGGCAGACATACAAGCAAACAAGATGAAAAGTCATGCAGTAACAGGTCGTCCTAAGTGGATGACATTTTTCTCTCTCCCCATGTCAAAGGTGAGAGGAAAGTCCAGGTGCATCATGGGCATCATGAAGAGTAAAAACTAAAGTGTATCGACAGGCTTTAACCCTTGGCTTCCACCCTAAGTATATGTCTACCAGAGGGCTGAACTTGATCTACAGGCAGCAGATCAGTGTGCAGTGAGTTCCTGACACAGAATGAGCTATAACAAGAAAAAAAAAATATCTCAGGTCACCATTTTCTACTTTGAACTGAAATAAAAACACTATTTTAAAATGTATGAGGCTTCACAATAAAAGATTTTCCTTTTTTTACCTTAGTCCTAAGAATTTCTACCTCCACATGAATGTTATGCCTCCAAGTATTTATCTCTGGAAGCTAGGTGCTTCCACTTTCAGACCTGGTTTCAGATTTGCGTGTCCTACATAAGAAAAGAAACATTATTTCAGAGTCATGTTTTGTGTTAGTTTGTGTGAGGACACAGTGGAAAGGGGCCAGGAAGATGGATTCCGACGGTCCTGGGATGGATTTGCCACACAATAGCTTGTCTGGCCTTGGCAAGTCACTACCCTCTCTGAGCCTCAGTTTCCTGAGTGACAGAGTTACTAGTTAACTAGTTAACCTAGTAACCCAGCATGCATCATCTTGTTCCTGTAGAAAAACCTCCATGAGCTTTGTAATCATCCTGGAGTGTCTTTTGAAGTTTTCACGAAATGATCACTTTAATTTCTGCCTTTTACATATATGTACTCATTTTTAAAATTAGCTTAATATAATGTATAGTTAAATATAGCAACGTCCCAATATGGACCCTCTCTCCTGAACATGACAGAGAAAGAGAATTTGCCATCCACAGTGTGGACAGTTTCCTACCTTCCATCTCTGCCTCCCTCGTGGGAGTGCCAAACTGTGATCCTAGATTGTGGGCTTATAGCCGTCAGCCGCACCTTTGCAGCTTTTGCACTTAGGCTAACGTTTCATGTATGTGTTGGGGATTCCTTCTGCCTGCCCGGCTTGCAGCCTAATTACCTGTGCTCACCCCCAATTGCAGTGTGAGGAAAGGTGTTGTCCCTCATTCCCATGTGTTAGCTTCCCTGCCAGGAGACTTGGTGTACCTCGCGGGCCTGTTGCTAGTCCTGTCTTCCCATGTAGTGATAACTGAGGCTCACTGGTGTGGCTGATCCAACATTCAGTGGCAAGTCCAGGTTTGGGGGGCCAGCCTGAAGCAGGAGAAACGCTCTGTATTGGTCTCCTGTGGGTAGGTCTGGAACTCAGTGCTGCCAGGCCCCTCCCACTCCCATTCTGTGATTAACACTGATCAAACTCTTGCTGTGTTCAAGGGGTTTTGCTTTGTGTACCAGCAAAAAGGATGGAGAATATGGCAAGTGCTGGGTAAGGGGAAATGGCAAAAATAGGCTTGTGCACAATTAATAAATACAAGGGAAAAATGGTTAAGTGTTAGCTGGAGATAAGTTAAAGAGAATTGATTCTGATGTAAAAAATCTTGCAAATGTTTATAAAGAGTTTCTATTTAGGCTGAATCTTGAGTTATAAGTTGGAGTGAGATACGCAGAGAGAAGAGAAGAGGCTTCTGGGCTTCGGTGAAAGGTATGAATGTCGAGTGTAGAGGCAGGAACGTCGGCTCCCTTACTCACAGGTAGATGGAGTAAGTGGTGTGCTGGAACCGGCTCCTCTCAGCTCTCAGGACTCAAGTGCACACCCCTCTTCTGGCTTGGTGTTCAGTGATGTCATGCTTGCAGCTTGAAAGTATTTTTGGGGGCCATATTTACACCACAGAAATTGGCGAGCACTGCAAAGCTGCCCTCCTCCCCAAAGAGGCAGTTGTTAAATGAGTGCAAGCATACCCTTGGCTGCAGTGGCCTTTTCCTCAAAGAAGCTCCCAGGTGGGACTGCTGTTGCTGTCATTTATTAGAGGGGGACACTGTGGCTCAGTTAGGTTGAATTACCCAGTATCACACAGCGTGGTTTGGACTTGCAGGGGTGTCCAACCTTTTGGCATCTCTGGGCCACACTGGAAGAAGAAGAGTTGTCTTGGGCCACACATTAAATATATTGCATCATGTAATCACACAAACAGCTCATCATGTTTTCAGTAAACTTATAATTTTGTGTTGGGCCACATTCATAGCCGTCCTGAGTCACGTGTGGCCTGTGGGCTGCAGGTTGGACAGCCCTGGAACTTTAGGTGCTGACCCATCACTCGTGGAAATAACATTTCTTCTGTAGGAACTTAATGTACAGTTGCCAGAGAGGAGGGCCTGGGGTCCTTACATTGTTGCTAGCTGTGCCAAAATCCGGTTGTCCCGAGTATCTCTTTGTACAGCTGCACTTGAGCCTGGCTTGCATGCCTGGCCTCTGATGTCTACTTCTGGCTGCCCCTGGAGTTGAAGGAAAGAGAATGAGAAAGGAGAGAGGGGCCAACATAAAACTTAACAACCTTAAGGACAAAACATGAGGACATTTTAAGAGAACAAAAATCAGTGAAGATTAACCTCAAGACCCCACAATAACATAAACACCTTGGGGTTGGGAGCCCTCTGACATGCAACTTTGCTAAGCTGCCTGGGATTCGAGGATCTGGAAAAGGACAGGGCTTGAGGTAGCTGCTCTAGAAGCATTGTTCCTTTTCTGAAGCTCTCTGATTCTGTATCTTCCCTAAGTGTTTTATATCCTGGATATGGCATTTTTACTAAAACAAAAGCTTCAAAGAGGACAAGAGGAAAAACTAATGGATTTGGTGTTTGTTTCAGTCCACAGAGACAACCAAGGTTTGTTTTCTTTTCCTAGTGTCCTTCTGTGTTAGATAAGGAATGCCATCACTTTACCCCACAGTGAGCTCTGATTGTAGACATTCTGGCAGATGTGGAGGGTTTCTGGGAGACTTGCTTCCTCCCCTCCCCTCTCCTCCCTTCCTCTACTCTTGTTTTATAAGATAAGGTGAACACAACATTAATGACACAGCAGAGATACTGGGGAGAGAGGGATGGACCAACTGACTTCTCTCAATTCTTGAAGTTGCCAAAACAAAAATTTTTTAACTAACAGATGTAAATGATTTGAGGTACTCTATTCCATGTCCTTGAAAATGTGTACCTTTTGTCTCTGTATTGTTTCTAGCAATGTTGGAATTTGGATCATAGCTTAGGAAACAATGGAGTCAGGTAGGATGGATTCCAAATAGCCCCAAAGGAAGGCTCATGAGCACCAGGTTGGGTTTTGAATCCACAATAGAAAGCTCTTACCTCCTAGTGACAGAACTCTTCCAGGCACTTGGAAAAGTGTGCCAACCTCCTGGGAGCTGCATCTTCCATGCATGCAGCTCCTGGAAAGCAGTAGCTGGTCTGAGGTGCACAGTTAAATGTAAATGCATATCTGGCCCGCATCACAGTGGGGCACTGTTGATAAATAAGGCCCCACTGACCCTGTAAGTCTTTAGCCCTGTAAATTTGGCTGTGAGAATCTAATAAAGCTGATGGAATCAGCCATCACTGAAATGTTCTTGATGACCAAGGAGAAGAAAGAGGAGCCAATCAAATGTCCGGTCGGACAGTGACCATGAGCCAGAGCTCTGGAGCACAGCAGACCTGGGTTGATGCCCTTTCTGACACTCTGTATAACCTGAGCCCTCTGACCTCCATGCACAGGAGCAATATGGGAATGTTAATTGGTGTGGAGACTGAAAAATAAGGAAGTTATCATATGTAGAGAACCCAGCACAGTTCGTGGCTCTTACAGAAGACTTAGAAGTGGCAGTAGTCAGCATTCTAGGGGTAAAGTTAATAAACATGATTCCCATCACCACGAGCTCCCTTGCCTCCTTCAGCTGTCTGTCTGTCCCTAGACTTCACTCTCTCTCTGTCTGTCCCTCTCTCCTTTCAAGTCTTCTCTTGTCCCTTTCTTCTGTTCCTTGTCCCTTTGTTCTGTTCCCTTGTCTGAGCCACCAACAGCATCCTCTGAAGCCCTTTACCATTCCCACGCCTCAGCGCCCTTTCTGCTGCTTCCACTTCTGTACACAGAAAAAAAAGCACATTTCTATCTGCAGGACAAATTTACATGTAATTCCAAGAGTGCATTAGCAATCTGTTCAAAATAAGTGGAGGAACTCTGGCTAAAGATAATCCAATACTCTATTTTTTAAATCGTATCTTTAAAAGGTTGATAGATACACAGCACGGTCTGTATAATGTTTAATTTATTCAACAGGTGATTACTTGAGAGCCTATATTGATCTAGGAGCTGAGGATACAGAGACAAACAGAATTTCATTCAGCTTTCTATCTTTTCGAAGATAAACAATAAACACAGACACACACACACATGATGCAAGACTGAAAGTACCATTGAATTCCAAAATTATGTAATACTGCTTTTCCTTTGTTTTATGTTAATAAAATAGATCTCCCATGCAATCAAGAGATGAGAAATCTGTTTTTATCTTAAATTCACAAATACAAGAAGTCTAAAGAATAATATAACCAACACATATTCTTATCACCCAAAATTAGCAAGCCTGTTGCTTTCAGTATTTTTTAAGTGAAGATAAAGAAAAAGCTGAAATTCTCACCATCTCCTATGTTGTCCTTTCTCCTGATCCCAGGTAACCACTATTACATGCTTTATATAATATAACTTAAGTTATGTGTTTGAAGCCTATTAACTCCTTTCATCTATTGAAAAATGTTGCATCATATCAGATCATTTATTTTGTCTATCCATTTCCTAAATAATGAAGCAAACACATTAATGTATCCCTTTCAACAGCATTCAGCAATGCTTGTGGCACGCCCATTCCATCCCAGAAAAGAGGGGGCGGAGTCAGTGACTGAGTTTAAGCATCAGGGATGATAAGATACATGCACACTTGCTACTGTTGTTGTACAAGACCGAAAGATTGAAGCCAAGTGCAGGAGTTAGCTGACTTCAGATTGGAAGAGCCAAGAGGGAATCAGGAAAGGCTTTGCAAAGATCGCCTAGAAAAGACTGCTCTGAGGAATTGGAGGGAGAAGGTAGCAGCGTGAGCAAGGTCAGGTTACAAAGAGCTTCTGTTGACTCAGGGAGGCAAGTTTTGAAAGTGCAGATGAGGCAAGAAGGAGGAGAGCTTGATATAAAAGGCAGAGGCTTAGACCTAATCCATCAGTCAATGCAGAGGTTGCACCGTGGTAACCAGATGCTTGTTGCCCAAGGAAGAAAAGCCAGCAGAAGAATGAAGGCAGGAGAGGGCTTAAAGCACCCACATTGGAGCAGAAAGGAACAAATTCTCAGCAGCTTGAGGACAAGGTTGTTATTTGCAGGGTGACAGGCCAGGTCTGTCACCCAAATAAAGAAACACCTCTCAATTCCCTCCATATGCAAAGAACAAAAGTCTCAGCTTCTCTTCCCTGTCGCCCCCCAACCTTTTGTGGCAAGAAGAACCCAGTAAGAGTGTTTCTGGTATTTTCATTTCTCTGGATTTTTTAATCACTTCAGGGAGCCAAACATCATGCTTTCTTTTGGACACAGTCACAGGAAGTGGAGCAAGACTCTGGTAACTGGGATGATGTCCCAAAGGCAGTCCTGTGGCTCTGCAGGGCTCTCCCCAGCCACCGTTTGAGTGCTGCGCCGCACCATGCTTCGGCCTCACGAGTGTCTTAGTCCGATCAAGCTGCTGTATGAAAAACACCATAGACTGAGCAGCTTAAACCCCAGAAAAGTGTTTCCTGGAGTTCTGGAGACTGGCAAGTCTAAGATGAAGGCCCCAGCAGATCTGTCTGGGGGGAACCCACTTCCTCTTCAGAGACCGCTGTCTTCCCTCTGTGTCCCCACAGGCCAGAAGGGTTCAAGGGCTCTGTGGGGTCTCTTTAATAAGTGAACTAATGCCATCCATGACATTGCCACCCCATGACCTAATCTGCTTCCAAAGATCCTGCTTCTTAATACCATCCCTTTGGGGGTTAGGATTTCAACATATGAATTTGTGCCAGAAGAGACAGACAATCTGTCCCTAACACCGCATGTGGCTTTGTCATCCCTCTTTTACCTGCTGGACGTAGTGAGCCACTGGAATCAAATGCCTCACAGGATCAATGAAGTGTGTGTGTGGTAGCCACAGCAACAACGACAGTAGTGGCAGTTTGGTTAGCAGGTGGCATGAGAATGTGTGGCAGGACAATTTTAAATTTGTTTCATGCCCGCCTTTCAGAAAATGGCTAGTAGGGCACCAGTTATGGGGATATAGGCAGTTTTCATTGGGGCTGGGATAGAGAAGTGTCCAGAATTTTCCATCACCTCTCAAATAGCCTAAATTCTCAACACAGAGAGAATAACAAAATACACATATAATAAAGATGGGAAAGGGGATATAAATTATTATATTTTATTGCTTCTAAGGCGTATGTGTTTATTACAGTCTTTGTTGGGCAAGTGGAAGGTATGGCATAATTGTCACAGTCTGTACAAATGCACACAACTTCCTGATTAAAGATTTGGAGGTCAGCCCAAGATATGACAGGAAAGAACTGTTTTGACAAATACGGTATCACAGATGTTCCTGATGACACAGAAGCTGCACTTGTGTGAGGAAAACTCAGATATCCACAATGTTGCCTCAGAGAGAAATCAAGAAGTCAGACTCTCAGTAGAAAGAAGTTCTGAAGATAATTTACTCCTGCTTTTCCTTATGGTTTTCTTTCTAATGTATGACCAGAGTGACACACAATAAAGAATTTCTATTTAAGTAAATCTAAAAGAGCTATTTCGGTATAACTATAAACTAACATTCTATGTGACAAGAAAGAATTGTTCCATGGTTCAATGATCTTTTCTCAGTGGTGCATAAAATACCAGTACATCTAGAGTCAGTGTTATCAATTTAATTAAATACAGCAGTAATTAGCACATGATCTAATAAATGCTGTAATTGAAGTGGGTGCAAAGGACTATGGGAATATAGAGCTTCTGAGAGTCTGAGATTTACCAGAGGAGATACTAAGATCTAGGGAGTTGAAGGACGGGTAGGAGTTTTCCAGGGTAAAAAAAAAAAAATTCCAAACATCAAAATTTTGGCTTTCTGATCACTTATTTGTTTAACTTCTTTCCCATCTGTCAGTTGCTCCAGGTCCCTCACCTTGACGCTGTTAGAATACAAGTGCTGATTATTACTTTCTGCCTCTCAGCCTGAGACTGCAGATATTTAACCAGGTTTTATTGCTCAGGAGACTACATAGAGCAGCTAGTGTTTAATTTCTGGCATTTTAATTGTCCTTTAAGGTTTAGAGCTCCATACCTGCATTCTTTCTCTTTCGGTGATAAAATCTAAACTGCATTTTTAAAGGGATACGTCTACGCCACCATTTTTTTAAACCTACTTCTACGGGACTCCTACTGGGCGATTTATCCCTCCACTTTTTCAGAGGCTAAAGCTTTCCTCTATTTGGAACCCTTGAAATTAGCACCAGTTTTCAACACTAAAGGATCAAATTCCCCACATATTGTCAATAGGACAGTACATATTAATTCTTGCTACTAAAGCCCATGACAGGTGTTGTGACCTGGAGTGATAGATAGTCTGATTTGGGAGAAAACATGTAATAACAAGAGGATTAGAAGCAGTACAGGGTGATGAGGTGCAGTGACTAATTCTTAGTTTAGCAACTGAAGATTGGGAGCCAGAAGGAAACCACTACCATGGGCTGGGACAGTGACAGTACAGGACTGAGCAGGAAAGAAACGCCTCACACCCGACCTCATCTGCTAAGGCTACTATAGCAACATTTCTGCTCCAATAACAGTGATTTATTTTCTCACACTTAGGGAGGCTAGAAGCCCAAGATCAAAGTGCTGACAGGTTTGGTTTCTTTTGTGGCTGCTCTCTTTGCCTTTGCAGATGGTTGCCTTCTCACAGTGCCTCACTTGGTCTTTCCTCTGTACACTCATGTCCCTGGTGCCTCCTCTGTGTCCAGATTTTGTCTTATACAGATAATGGTCAGATTGCAGTAGGACCCAGCTTTGGAGCTCATTAAAGAGCTTACCTCCTAATACAGTCGTATTCCAGGGTACTAAGGGTTAGGGCTTTAACATATGGATTTGGAGGGGCTAATTCAGCCCATAACACCTCCTTTTCTATTCAGGGTTAAATTGGAAATTCAAAGTTTGAGAAATGCCAAGCTTTCTAGTCCAAGTATAGAAGTCTTCAATAACTTGAAAATGCCCCATGTGGCTTCCAAACTAAGGACCCCTCTTGCAGAAGAGGAGTCTATTTCCCCTGCTTTACTCTGCTGCTTTTATTGTTTATCTGCAGCTGCCTTGAACCCTCCGTGCACTGCTACAGAAATAAATCCATCCCTGCTGAGTTGTGGAACCAAAGTGTTCCTAAGGGGGAATGCGCCACATTGGATTGCTCAATCCACCCCTCTTCCTGTTAACCCACGAATCACCTTCACCTTTAAACAACCTTCCTGACTTCATATCTTTTTTTTTTTTCTTTTTCAAAGGGACCGGGGAGGAGCACAGACTCAGAAGAGTAAATGAAAGTTCATTTAAGCACAGTTGTTGGTGAAAAAACATAGTTTTGCTTGGCTGAAATGAGACGCAAGGGGCTTGTTAAGCGTACTTGTCATGAGTGAATGTTGGGTCAGGGAGTCTTAAGAGGAGGTGAACCCTACCCTATTAATGCTTTGACAAATTAATAATTGAGCTGTACTATTTCCTACTTTCATTGAAAATGGTGGGATCTAAGTGGAATCTTTGACATAAAAAGATTGTCTCTTTTTCTGTGGCCTCGGACAAATGGACACATAGTTTCTGCAGCTTAATTTGTTTTTCTGTTCCCTAAAAGCCACGAAGGACTGATATTGTTTTATTTTACCTGTGATTGACAACCTTCTACAGAAAAGTACCCATTGTTATTTAAGGCAGTGTTAAAAATAGCGTATGAATTTGTTTTACATGCAGATAAGTATTTTCTTTTCTCAAAAAATATAGGCACTTGTACCACCAATAAAAATCAAAAATTTCTCCAGTAAGAACTTAATAAAATTATCTAAATTTTGACTTGGAGAAAAACAATATAGTCCATTACAACCAAACACATATCCCTGACTGGCAAAGCAAAAGGTTGATTCCATTTCCCTGGGGTTTTTCTGGGAGCACGTAGCTACCACCTATACAACTGAAGGTCGAACCCTAAGACATTGATATCTGCAGTTCCCCAAGAAGGATCTCACAGACCTGCAAAAGCCAGGTTCCTGATGTTCTTGTGATACAGCATCCTCATGGACATCCTCAGGACAGTGGAGGGAGGCATCTCACCACTATTTGCCATGGTGTCTGCTCTGAACTTTTCTCATCTTGTGAGACTAATAACCAAGAAGATAATGGGGGCTGCCTCGCTGCCAGCCTCTCATGCCATAAATGCTTGACTGCTGAAAATCCCTCTCTTGTTCATTGTCCCCATCTATCACACGTTGTCCCCACAGAGAGCATTGCCCCTGTCTTTGGTCTTCAGGTGTCCCTCCCCAGACAAATGAAACACCTTCCATGCACAGGAAAGAGAAATGGAGGTAGTTTCTAGTGCTCCACTATAACCTGGACCACAGTCCTGGGCTCTATGCACATGTACAATTGAATCTTTGTGGCAAGAACATTGTATAAATAAGAACAGGGCCTTGACTTTGATACACATATGGTCTATTATTTTTGTCTTTGTATTTTATATCTTTTCAGAGTTATAAGCACCATCATTTACCCTAAGTCTTTCCCAAGAAGATTGTGTTAGAGGGTAACATTTTAAGTACAAATCCATCCTCACTACTATACAAAAACAAATAAATCAAAACACATGTTCCAATACAGGGTGGGTCAGAAATGGCCCCTTCAGATCTCTGGAACAACGCACTATCCTGTTGTGATTCTCTTTGGGGAAGATATTCGGGAATACTGTTCTATGCCCACCGCGTTTATAGAAGGGGAAATATGGTCACACGAGAGTTTCTTTCATTCCCTTACGTATTATTGGAGAAAGGCAATGTGGGGGAATAAAGTGCCTGACCCAGTATTGTGAGGCAAGATCGAGTCCATGCTGAGACAAAAACCAAGCCTTTCTCTGAGCCCAGCGTTGGAGTCCCTGAGCTGCAGTCTCTCTGAGGTTCCCCACAGTGCCTGTGAAGTGAGTGCCAAATGCAATTTTCCAATCTGCACAAATGCTCCTATTGGCTGCGTCCCTTCTCCTCCTGGCTCCTTGGGTCCCAGGCTTGCTCACAGATACTATGCTGCTGGGCTGCACCACATGGCAGTGGCTCCATTTCAGCATTGGATGGGTGTATTTCCTGGGATCCTAAGCTAGAAAGAATTTGCCGAAGTCCCCCCTAAACAAGGGCCAGCATTTCTCCAGTGCAGGGGATCATGGTATTACATTAATAGTCAGTTTTTTTATTTCCATCAGGGCTCCAGTATTTTTGTGGATGCCTGCAATGTGCCTGAAGTAATGTTAAGCTTTTGTTCACTGCTGTCTGCCTGTCTGGCTCCAGACAGATCAGATCCACGTAGGGCCAAGTCAGTGTGTAAGAGACAGCTGGGTAGATGTCAATGCCAATGAGAAGCCAAGAGGGGCATGTCATCATCCCATCTTGGCTGGGGAGACTGCACTGTAATTCCATATTTCTACATGTATTTCTCCATGGGACAGTGATCACTTCATGGGTGGGGACTGCAGCGTTTTGTCCTGTAATGCCAAACACTTTTCCAGGCTCATAATTACATGGTTGATGAACTGCACTGTAGTAGCTCTAATCCCTTGCATATCACTTAACCTGTCTAGAGCTCAAAACTTAGGTGTCAAATGATGAAAGAACCAATTAGTCATCCCATTTCCAGCATTAGCATCCCATAATTCTACCCTTTTGATTGACTGGAGGTAGTTCTAGCTTTAGTTTTCAGCCAATTAAGAAAGGGATCTATTTCTCTCTTGATTGTATTATAAGGAGGAACACCCACTTACCATGTATTTTTTTTTTTTATGTTCAGGATTTGATTAGTGTGATTTTGAGTTATCCGTTACAAAGGAAAGTAAAGCTGGGTATTTTTTTAGTGTCACAGAACCAATTTGTGGGTGAGGTGGGAGTGTTAATGCAGGAGAGGCACCGACGATTGTTTTTCCAGTCAGCTGCACTGCCTCCTTCCTAGGCAGGAAAGGTGAACAAGGCCTCCCCTTCAGAGCTTGCATTCAAGTTGTGATTAATTCTCAAAAGGGCTCCAGTTCATGAAAAGCCATTGACTTACACTTCTGAATAGATGATCAAATAACCAAACTGTTGTATAGACTCTTCCATCTTTCCATAAAACCTTTTATCTAAATAACCCTGAGCACATTATGGACCCCACTTGCCATCTCTGATTTAGAAGCGTAAGTGATCCCATCTAGAGCCTAAACTCTCCATTTGTGTCACTGACCCAGAACTTGAAAGCGATCCTCTCCTCATCTTCTGGTTATACACGGTCATGTTTACAATATGCTGACTCCTAATTAATCTGAGAAGCATGGTCAGGTTAAAAGGTCACCTCTCATCACTTCAGTTCTATACGTGTCCCAGTAAGTGGACTGCAGTCCGTGAGAAGTCACCGTAGTAGAGTTTTGTCTTTACAGGTGTTTTTCCGTATAGTAATTGGGCGTGGGAACGTACGAATGTTACCTGGATCACTCATTCCACATGAGGCTCTTGATTGCTTCAGAGTGTATTTCAGTTGATATTTGAACATCCAAGTGCAGTGGATAGACTTGAAAATGACTATCCCTTGAATTGTTTTTACCAGACACCTCTGGTCCCGATGGAGGTAAAATCAGCATTGGTTATTCAATATAATTCAATACTTGCCCTTCAAAAGTGTCTGCTTGAAAATTGAAAAAAGTACCTCGATAATAATCTAAAAACTAAAGAAAGTTCTTGGGATGCTAACATTTTAGCCTGTGGCCATCCTTCCCTCTTGATAAATTGTCCCAGCATTTTACCATTAGCCGGAACAGACTTATCTACCTTTCTCTACCACCAGGACAAGAAGGTGACAAGGACATATGAAACTTGGTAAAGAGCCAGATGCTAGATTTGTCCACAGCAAAACTACAAATTAATGAATTGATGTTCAAGGTTTATACATGCCTGTCTCACTGGTGGAGCGAATGGTAATCCAAAATACCATGTTAGCCTCCAAGACTCTATTATAAAGGAAGAAAATGGGAGCAAGTAGCCTAAAAATGTCACTGCTTGGAGAAAGCTGCTGACCCTCCCCAGACCAGGCCTACAGGGTGTCCCGCCCAGGGCCTCTAAGTGGAATCTCTCCGCCCAGTGGTGATTAAGCTCATTTGTGTTCTCTAATGTACTTCTTTTAATTTGTGTTATGCAATGCTTCATTGACTTAGACTATTTAAATTTTTAATCTCAAAATTCATCCTGATAAGAACTTATGTAGTCAGCAGCCCAGTGAACCAGGCCAAAACAAGTATAACTGTTGAACATGTGCCCTGAGCTTTGGTGAGCATTAAATCACTTAGCTTCCTGACTATGTTTCATTTATGCTTTTGCTTAAAGCTCTGCAAATGGATGTGAGCCACTGAACCCAATGTACTTCTTGTTTTATAATAAAATTTTAAAAGTTAAATTACAGTTTAAGAAAGGAAAGTGGCGATGGCAAGGGATACCCCAAAGTGTACAACAGTGCACCTTCGTCTCAGTCAGCAGCTTTGATCATAGAAGCATACAAGGCACATTGATGTATGGACTATGAAAGTCACATGAAGAGTGTATCAGGTATTTTGTAGACCGTCATTCCTATTTTACAGATTAGACCACAGAAATCCACAGATGAAGTGATTTGCCTGAGTCTAACCATTTCAGGTTGTATTAGAACTTGAAGATGATCCAGACAATCTTACTTTCTAAATCTTGCTTAGCAAGCCAGTGACAGAAAAAGCTGGGGCTCGTTTCCCTAGAGGATCCCCTTAGTGTTCTCTCTCCTTCGTTACACCACACGTTTACTGGGCTGCTGAATGTATCAGTAGGCTGGCGTGTAGAAGGAGACATGAAGGGGGATCTCACCAGTCATTTTGCCTCATCCCTCCCCACTATTGCTGAGTTAATGCATATTGTCCTAGCAACAAAAGGAATTTCAGGAAATATGATGCTTTAATGTATGCATGCACTTCTCCCCCACTTCCTCTTCTCCTCTGCTGGCAAATTAAATGTTGTGGAAGGGAGAATCCATGCAAGGGCGAGTGATAATCAGTCCAAGCCCAAACGACCAGGCCAAGCATGGTACGCAGAAACACCATGTAACGGCCCACTCTGGGAGACAAGTGGGCCGACACTGACTCCCAGATCACCCGGGTGGTGGCTGCATTTCTCTGGTTCAGGTTCACACTACCTTGGAGTCAAACTAAAAGGGACTAAAATGAATCTGAGGGTCACCCCTGGGGTCAAGATGACAAAGCTGTGACTGCAATCACATATTAAAGGAGAAAAATTTCACGATTGCCTGGAGGTCTTTCTTAGCCATCCGATTTCAGATTTATGTTTGTGTTCATACAAGCTGGGGGAACAAGGATCTCTCCTTTGACCATCAGGCAAACATATTTTCACAGACTTGTTGGCACACAGAAAAATCAAGTTGCTCTGGGCTCTGCTTTTCCCACCAAACTGAATGGACCTCTTGCTGCAGACAGATGTCCTCCCTCCCCAGCCCATTGCCACCAGGCCAGTGCTTCTGGAATAACAGTGCCTCTCAGCCATGCTTCCAGGATTGCCCTCCAGTGACATCCCCCAGTGTGACAAGGGCTTCTGGGGAGCATCATGAACTGACACAGAAGTCTGGCTCCACTGCATCTGGGCTAATACGGCGGAATGGAATGCAGACAGGGTAGCTCCCAAGGACAGCAAAAGGGAATGATGAGGACAGAGGAAAGGAGAAGCCAACAAAATTTTGGAAGCTGAAAAGCAGATGGATGAACAGTAGCTGTATTCGAAGTCTGGTGGGAAGCAACTAACTACAACTTCATGTTCAACAAGCCAGAGATGGCTGCAGAACCTCAAAGGTTCATGGGAATGTAATTCTACTACAAGGGAAAAGAACCAATACAGATGAAGCCTCGGGTTCCAGGAACATGAATCCTCTGCAGGAAAGACACAAAGGGAACACTGAGCATGATGCTAGAGGGGAGCTTCCAGATGACAGCTGAGTGGCAGGCTGCCGATTGGCGTGGGACAGTAGCACACCCCTAAGTGAACCCCAATGTGTCCACCGTCACTGAGGAAAAGGTTATAGCTCTATAGGAGAGTTGGGGATCAATCACCTAGAAAATAAGGCAAGTAGAAAAGTACATTAACCCTAGGTAGAATAAAAACTTGTATAAGAAAGGGTATTTAATCATTGCACATGTGTGACTCTACACGAACATGTCATATTAATATATTAATGAATTGATACGCTAGAAAGTAGAAGTATATTTTGGATGGGGGGAGGTGATGTTAAAACGACTACAACTATATGGTTACTTTTCATGGTAGAAGGCCATAGAGTACTATTTTAAATGGAAAAATAAAAAAGAGAAGAATCAGCAGGAGTTGACTGTGGTCACTCTTCCAGAGGTACTACGGATTTCAAAACACTGAGTCTGGAGAGCTAGTCCAGACAGTGGCAGACTCAAGCCCTCCACGCCAGAGAAGGAGCCCATTCACTACAGTTCTTTTGCACTCAAGCAAATCCGGGAGATGATACATTTTAACTCATACACATGCTCCATAAAAAAGTTCAGTGTTCCAAATGTTGCAAAGCAAAAATTCTCGCAACAATCTCTCTTTGCTGTTACAATCGTAACTATATGGTGTTAGTTGGATTGAGCCAAGCAGAACAGCCTCTCAGAGGCTAGAGCCAAGCAGAACAGCCTCTCAGAGGCTGGCCCCCAGCACCTCCTCATCAAATTCCTGGCCCAGAGTGGGCTAGCAGGGAGGGTATAGTTTCCTTGGGACTTCTCTTCATAGGCCCCTTGGTAATTGACTGTGTTTGTCAAGTTATGAGAAAGACCATCTAGTGATTGCACCTTCTTGTCACCTTTTTAACTTCCCGCAGGCTGAAGGGAAAGCCACTAATGTTCACATTTGCATGTGGTTTTGGCATGCAAAGGACTCTTGTTTCTAACCTAACCAAGTGCTGATGGCTGATGACAGAAAGTTTGGTTTTGCTCCGCAGTTTATTTCCTGTAACAAGAACTCTTCCGCGTGTGGATCACTACTATAGGCAGAGCTGTGCTATACGCCTCGGAAAAGCCATTTGTTGATGAAACACTAATTGTAAAATAGCTACCTCAGAGCACCCAAATGTTATTACATTAAGTTTAATTACATATCATTAATTATATAAAATATTTAAATTGTTGTGTTGAATTGTGCTGCACGGGTTGCTGTACGTTCTGCTGGTGTGTGGAGCAGATGTGCTTGAAGAGTTTGGATGTCATCCAGAAGTTAGTGAATTATAACAGTTTAGATAATCGGAGCCTGATTTACACCATCTATTGAAAAACAATAGCTACATATTTTCACTGATGCAGCGTTATCAAGTGGAGGGATAAAGTAGCTTATGCCTAGGTGACATTCTGGTAATTATTGCTTCCTACAAGCTTTAAGTTTAATCAACCAGATCTAAGGAAGTCAAAAGCCTAATTTCTCATGTAAATCAACAGTAGCTAAACAAGCATTTCTTGTGTGTATTGGGAAAGAGCCATTCCTTTCCTTGCTATGAAACTGATATTTTATTTAGGCTACCTGAATTATCAAAAGAGCCTAGAGTTAAATCGTATGCCTTCTTTCTCAGATATTCACTTACTCAAATTAATTCACCATTAGTTTGAAAATAACAATAAAAGAGAGAAAATAAAAAAAAATTGTATACTTCACTTGTATCCAGCTCTGTAATTTGGTTGAAAGCATGGTGCAGTTTCTATGTAAAGGAGAGAGAAAACATTCATAGAGACTAACGATAGATTTCACGATAGATTTCACTTTTCTGGTGTGTGACTAGTACTTTTCAGATCTGATACTAAATGCAATGACTCATCTTCAGTTTTGGTACACAAACAGCAGCACTGAAATTTCCTCTCTTAAGGGGTTTGCTTTTCTGTTTACATTCATGTACAGGGCAGCTAGGAGAAAAAGTAACATTTAAATACAAATGCTATGAAAAGGGAAAAAATATTTATGACTTGTGTTTTTGTCAGTCAAATATTTAGTATAATTTGAATATACATTTCATTTTTGTCTATGTGAATGCCATACACTGTTAATAGTACCATTGCTCAATTTAACTCATTTTAACAAAATTTCACAAAATTTGGAAAAAGAAAATCATTTGTTGGTACCTCGCCAGCCCTAAATCACAACATGTCGCTTCTACCACCTTTGGAAAGGATCTGTTCTGTGGAAGTTAATTTTGAGGATGACTTATGCTTATAATTTGAAGAATAACAAGTAAAATAAAATACTTTTTTCTAAAAAGACAACCCTTCAGTATACTGATGGAAAACCTTTAAAATTCTATCGCACATAACTGTGTTTACTGTAGGTATATGTTTGCTTGTGTGGTCAGTGATTTAATAAGCAAATAGTTGATTTCTATAGAAATGATGTTGACTATGCCATAAGATAGAACTGAGTATGAAACTTGGGCTGGAGGGGCAAAGAGAGGGATTACAGTCACAAGGCAGAGTCCCGAATAGAGCAGATTCCTATTCACACAGATGGACCTTCTGAAGACCTTTGTTCTGGAAGATCTGAAGAAGCCCAGCCTTCCTAGGGGGAGGAACAATAATCGGTAGTAGTAGGGGTTCGTCTGCCCCAACTCCCATCCCTTAGAGGCGTTCCTGTTGAGTATCTGTGCTATAATGGATACCACACCCAGGTTCAGCTGCCTGCCGCTCAAAAGCCAATAATCAAGAGACAGGGTCTGATGGCAGGAACACAAGTTTATTCCAGAGCCAGCCGCTGGGGAAGATGGGGGACCCTAGTCTTAAAAACCATTTTAACACCTCAGTGTAGGCTGGGATTTTTATGAGCTGGGCAGGGGAAGGCAGATCCAGAGGGGCTTGAGGGCTCCCCGAGAAGGTGCCCTGGGTGAGTCAGCACAGTCTGCTCCCATAATTTTCTTGGGGCTCTCGGAGCCGATCAAAGGATGGTCTGGTTTTCCTTGAAGGTGATCAAATCTCCTGGAGTCCAAATGCCTGAAGGCTAGAGCCTGTTCCTTTGAGGAGAGCTCCTAGAATCTTTTAAGCAAACAGGCCATTAATCAGTACCAGCTGCTTGTGAATATACAAGTTATCATTAACAGAAACAATGTTAAATAAATGGGGTGGGGGGTTACATTATGTCATCCAAGCAGCCTCAGTGTAAATACTGCCAGCAATTCGCAAAACATTTGTTATTGTTGACAACAATTGTTCTATCTACTTTTAACTGAACTTTGCCCTCTGACCACAGTGGCAGTTCTATTTTCTTTCCTACAGCCCGGTTTTAAGTTCCATCTGTTGTAAGCCTATTCGTGGCTCAGACCTGGCGGGAGACTTTTAGGGGCTCTTTGTCTTCAAGGAGCAACAGGGGTGTCAGAGCTCATCTGAGACTCACCCTTTTTTCCTATGACAGTGTCAGGAAATAAGAACAATTTATCCCTGACAGCTTTAGAAATACTATACTAATTTATGCACTACTTTCCCTCACATCATGGGGATGCAGACATATTCTTCAGAGCAACCCCTGGCTTTGGGAGGCCCCAGGCTCACCAACTGCTACCCCTGGAGGGGGAAGAGCCAGAGGGAGAGCAGATTGTGTCTATTAAAAAAAAAATTAGGGATGGTAAGGATGTTGGGAGACAAAGGAGGAGACATTTGATAGGTCATCTGTCAGTAGGCCTTGATAGAGGCTGGTGGGAGAACAATGGAGAGCCACTTCAAAGTGAACAATGCCAGGCTGAGTGTGTGCCAGTTTAACGGAACAGAAAGAAAGAAGGCATGTCAGCTATTAAACACATTTATTAAAGGGTGTCTCTTTAACCCGTTGGTTTTTCCCACTATTTTTCCTTCCTGAATGGGCAGGAAAAAATGAATGAGTCTGTCAAAGCAGGAGGGTGGGGTGAGGCTGCCAACTTTCTGGAAAGTGGAGCGGGGATATTTGCATTCATTAAATATTTATTATTGGAATTGAGGTTGTGTAGAGATTGGAAAAGAGGTAAAATTCTTGATGGCATCAAGTAATCTCACATCTTTGAAAATTCCAGAGAGGAGACCCCCCCCCCCCCTTTGCTTTTCCTTTCACTTATATCCAAACCATAGCAGGATCAAACACGTAATCTGAAATTTAGGAGAATAAAAAATGATATTTCTGATTCATAAAACTATGATTTTTGGATAGGAGTTAAAGAACAAAAAGAGGGTTTTTTTACATTATATTTTTGTCATAACTAGAAAAAGAGAAAATAGAAGAAAAATTAAGTGTTGTTAGTTCACAAAAGGATCTTGTATCTTGAAAATATCTGATGTGCTGGTCTATGCTATGGATTTAGAGATACAAGAATAAATATCAAAATGAAGTAAGAATGTCAGACGTAAAGAAATTTCCTATGAGTTTAGAACTATGAGCTACCCAGCTTTAAATTCTCTCTTTGACAGTGGGGCAGAATATGGCTTTCTCTCTGTGATTTCTCAAATAATGGAAGATTTGATTAAAACTATTATCTCCGATATCTGATCAATTTACTGCACATTTTAACTGAAGGCTCATTTTTTGGTAACTGAACAACGTTTATCTCCCTGCCACCGGGTGGTTTGACTCAGATAAGCTGTAGAGCAGACAAATTAGTTTGTGCTCAACTCTTGTCTCTTCAACTTGCTGTAAGTGCCTTGTGGTCATGACCTGTCTCTCACCTCTCTTTTTCTGTCCTCCAGGTTGGGGAATATGTGGTACATATGGTGTTTGTTTGTTTGTTTGTTTGTTTATGCATTTCCTTGGAAATACTTGTGGAGTTCTAAATTGTACCAGGCGTAGTTCTTGATTCTGGCCATTCAGCAGAAAACAGAATAGAAAAATCTTCCACCTCCATAGGTGGTAGATTATTATTCTAGACAGGGATCACTGATGGTTACTACCAAATAAGCCCAGAAGATAACATAGGTGTTGAAAGTGCTTTGAAGATAAACAAAGGAAGGTACAGAAATAGTGAGTGATGGGTGTGTTCTGTGGGTTTTCTTGTCTGGTGATTGGGGAGGGACTCTGGGAGGAAATAACAGTTGGGAAGACAATGAAATGAGGTGATGGAACCATCTGCCTAAATGCCTAGGGCCAGAGTGTTTTTGCAGAGGCTCTGAGGAGAGTGTGGTGGATGTGTGCTTCCAACACCAAGGAGCCAGGCTTACGGCGCGCCATGCGAAAGGTGAGGGCAGTATCAGGGGTTAACTACTGCAGCCCTCTTAGACCCTGGTAAAGACCTTGGATTCACTGGCTGGCAAAGTGATACAGCCCTTTTGTCCATTATCAACCTTTAAGTCTTAGGAACCGGTTTACAGTTGATTTAAGGTCAGCTGTATTTTCATGTAAAAGATCTCAGCCTTTCATTCTTAATGATAGTAATGCAATGGACTCAAAGCCCCAAACCATTCTAGGGCCAGCATATATAGGAAGTTTGGGGATGGAGTACCAGAACAAGGAAGCCAAGGTCTCCTCTGGGGATGACGACTGGTTTAAGTGACCAAGTCCTGAATTAAATCAGGATGTATCTAAACAGAACGCTGTTGCCTCTATTATATTCAAATTATTTAAGTATAAAGTTTAAGTAAAATCATTGTTGGAAAAATCATTGATTATTTATCAGTAGGTCTCTTTTCTATACATATTTGCAACACTGGAATAGTATACCAAATTTATGTGTATGTAATTCTAAAAGCCAGCAGGCCGTAGATCACTGGCCTCTCTGTAAATATTACACTAACCTACGACTATTATATTTTGACTCTTTATGTAAAATACTGTCACTTTTACTGAGAACTATTTTGTATTTTCACCCAAAGCTTCCTCAACAGGATTTGTGACATCATATATATATATTTTCGCTCATGTTGTCAGAGGGAACAGTGATCACATACTATGACAGAGCTTATATTTATCATTAGCTTAGTGACCCCTGCTGGGAAGCTTAAGATAATCACCCGTATATTCAAAGTTGGGGTTTCAGCAAAACAGATGCTTGAGCTTAAAACGTGAGTTTTGTATAATCTAGGACAATTGATTTTGCAAAGAGATCACCATTTCCATCACTGGAAGCCCATCATTCCCTGGAAGGGAATAGCTCTTGCCCTTTGACTGAGCATGTGACCAGCTCTAAAAGTGACATGTTTGGAATTAGCACATTCTTCCTGGCTATCTGTCTCTGTTCCTTCGTGTTCTTAGTTCTCCTTTACGTTATTTCCCACGTGGCACTTCCTGATCTCTTTGCAACATGCTTGAACAAAACACTCAAAAGGCCCAGATGATGTCATTGTCCATCAGAATCTTTCTTCCCATCACAATGGCATTATTCGTTATCATATGCCGTCATTTTACCATCACGTTTGAAGAACTAAACTCTTGAAAAGGAATTAACACCCTACAGAACAGAGGCCTTCTAGTATTATTTTCATGAATATTTAAAGAGCCAGGTGCACTTTTGTCAAAGTGTAAGCTTTTATGTGCAATTTTTTAGATTCTGCCCATCTCCATCCATCCCAGACCACGTTGTCATAACAAATCACTTTTGATAAACCAATATGAATAGTGTCAGGCACCCTCCATTCATCTCTGTGTGAGATAAGAAAACAGTAATACTTCAGCTGTGTTTATGCTTCCCATTAACAAAGGATAAGTACAGGCTATAGATATTAGATCTGCGGCTGGTTAAAACTGACCTAAGCATATTTAATAATAACGTTTAAAATGAATACTTATGTAAAATAGTCTGTTAAAGGTAATATTTGTGTGTATGCACTTTAATGTATAGGCTAGCACTGTAAAATACCAATAGGTAAAGTCTCAATTAACTAGAATCAAACTCCCTGACTCTTTCCACTAACTCCACAGTAAGTGGCTTTTTAAAAAATGTTCTCCAATTTTTATGAGAAATGGTTGCGGGGGAGATAGGCAACAAAATGATACAAACACAAAGTCACTTTATCTCCCTCCCTCCCCTTTTCCTTACTCCCCTAGTTTTTACCTTTTTGTCCCAGCTTTGAAGATGACCTCAAGTTCGAAAGCAATTTCCCTTCATTTAGCGTATTCTGTGCCTGGGCACATAATACAATCCTGCTAGTTAGAGTGAGCAATGTGCAGAAATCTTCCTATCCTTTGAGTGAATACTATCTTTTATTTTCCAATTTCTTGGGAGGACAGAGTGACATTTGTTACATGATAAACATCTCTCCCATTTTCAAACTGAACTCCAGACCTCATTTGGATTTCACGAGTTTGTTCATTAATGTTCTCTTTCTGGTTAATTACACCCAGAATGTCACATTGCATTTAGTTGCTATGTCTCCTTAGTCTTCTCTGGTCAGCCTAGTTCCTCAGCCTTGTCTTCTCTTTCATGACCTGGACAGTTTTGAGGAGCACTAGTTATGGATTTTGTAGAGTGCCCTGGAGTTTAGGGCTATCTGTTGTTTATCTTGTATTTTGACTGATGTGATGTTTTCTTAGGAGGAATATCACAGAGATCAATTGTCTGTACCATAACCTCATATTGGGAGATATGTGAATCCACCTAACTTGTGATGCTAACCTTCTTTACTTAGATAAGGTAGTATTTTCCAAGTTTCTCCATTGATAAGTTACTAGTTTCCTCTTTTCCACACTCCACTGTTTGGAAAATGAGTCACTAAATCTAGCTCATCCTCAAAGGATGGGGAGCTAGGGTCCTTTTTGAAACATAGGATATATACCCTGGTGGGGTAGAGAGGAGTACATGGATAAAAGCTATGGTTAGGTTTGGATCTTATTGCTCATCTTTCACAGAAGACTCAAGGCATGAAAGAGGACACACTGTCCTCTTGAAAATGGATAGACCACTTGGGGAAAACTCTTCTTCCTTAGGTTATTAATTTTATTCTTGGCTGATGGTGCTTCCATTACATCCTGGATGCCACAGCTGAGGACTGAGCTCAGCTGCAATGGCTATGGTTGGCCTGGTTAAGCATCTCTCTCCTATGGCCTTGCATGCTCAAGATCATCAGAATGGGCTTTCACAGGCTACCATAGCTTCCCCCAGTATGCAAGCCTTGCTGTGTCATACTTGCGGATGTACAATGGGCCAAAGCAAATCCCATGACCAAGTCTAGAGTTGATGCCAGAGGCACAAGTTGTGAATAACCAGAGGTTTGAATCACTGGGAAGCCTTCATGTAACAATCTACACATTTGCATGGCAAATAACTAGTTGAGCATCAAAACGAATGAATTCTACTTCAGTACCATCTCCACTGTAGCTTACTGAAGCCAAGCAATGTATTTTGTTCTATCATATTTACTAAAGCAAGAAATCCAATGCATAGTTTAGAAAGTCATGTGATATGTTATTTTTAATTTACCTTTTCTTTTATCAACATTTATTGTTCAGCAGAACGAGCTAGATACTTAAGTCTAGCCAGATTCAAGAATGGGCTGGTTGGTTAGCAGAGGAGTCTAGATTGTGCTTAACAGCAGGGGGCCTATCACCTGCAAACTCTGAGGTCTCAGGTTTAGCCACTCCGAGTTTGTCTGTGAATGGTAATAGTTACAGGTACCTCACAGAAGTTGAGAGCATTAAATTGAATTGAACACTCAGTCAGGTATCCATCACATAGTAAGTGTGTAACAAATGGTGTTTACCACTATTTTTAAGATAACTACTGTCAATAGTAATAGCCCATCAGGCAATACATGCTTTATCTTCTAGCTTGTTCAATTGTGTCCTCTACTAATCAATATAGGCCTGTAAATGGTTTGTGCCCATAGAGTCTGACTTGTATCTGAGAAATCTTTACAAAGCAGACTTCACTCCTAGAAGAGAGGTTTGTGGGAATTTGTTCATTTTACAGAAGACTTGATTGAAGCCATGACAAATCTTGGTTCTATGGCGGACGCCCACAGAGACAGTGCCTGGCCCAAGTCTAATGTTAGATCCAGTGGCAGATTGGTTTTTGATTTTTTTCTTTCTTTATCTGGGCTGTGTTTTCTTCTAGGAGCTATTGGGCCTTAATTCACACAGCTCACGACATGGAGATCAACCTGTTTTTCTCACTCAATGGTCTTTTCCCAGAGGTTGATTTGCTTCTGCCTTCAATTGAAATCATTTTGGGGTTATGAATTTTATTTCCTTAACTAGCTTATAGTTGCCTTGCAGGCAGAGGAAACATTTTTGATATCTTTGCTTTTGCCCAAGTACTGACTACAGAAACAGGAACATAATGCGGCCTCAAATAGTGTGTTTTTTTTAATATATCCCAAAGAGCTCTGAGAAATAGTGACATTGAACAGCAAATAAATTCAGCCAACATTCTGTGATAGACATGACATGATACATTTAATTTATGGGATGAGATTTCATTCTTATCTATTAACACCCCAGGTTTAAATTTCTGCCTTTGAATAAATTCTTTAATCACAAACATTGCCCATCCTTTTTTCCAGGTGGCATATATTAGTACCCCTAGAGATAATTCATTAATCCTGAAACTCTTTGTCCCATAATTATGGGAAACTAAGTGTGCATACATTAAATAAGAAGTAGTAAAAGCTCACATATTAAAATGCCTGCTCTTGAGACTCTGCTGAGGCTCACAGTACTTGGAAGACTTTTCATGGGCTCCACAACAATAAAAAACATTAGAGCAGACACTATGGTACATTGTTCTGCCATCCCTGGTTCTGTTCCTGTTCCTGTTGTTATTGCCACTGTCATCATCATCACCATCATCGTCATCTTATAACTTATAAAAACATCTATCCTGCCCAACGTTGACAAACTGAATTCACCTCTCACTGGCACGGAAGGAAGAAGTGGCTGTCTTGGGCAATGGAACCACTGATGACTTACAAGATTGGATGGCAGAATGAAACGTCCGTGACAGATTCATTCTCTCCTTCTCTCTCTCACATTTGCTTTCGGACAAAATGAAAAAGAAAAAAAAAAAAGTGCCTTCCTCCAGAAACTGTTGCACTCTGTTGTTTCTGATTTTCCACATGAAAGGATTCTATGTAAGCACAGGAGGGTCTAGGAACGCTGGCTTCTTGTTGAGCCAGTGTATTAATACTTTTTCTTCTGCAAGTGGTAGCCTGATCAACTGCAATTGCTTCTGCAGGCAGACTACCCAGGATCCCGCAAACGAAATAAATCAAATGCTTTTTAAAGTGAAGGCTGAGGCTAAATACAGAACAAACCACAGGAAGGTATTTACTGCATGTGTTACCTTCTCAAGTGAGTGAGTATAAACTACATGATGGGCACAGGAGGGCAGCGGTGATGGAGCGAGCATGTCGCTCATCGAATGGACTGTGTTCTCCATTATCCTGATCAGCGTTTGCCCTTTAGACTGACATCAGAAGCTCCATGCTCCCTCCCTGAGCCCCAACATGCCCAGGGCTGCTGGAATCTTTGTGACAGCATGAAGATTAACCTCAAGAAACACACAAAAGGCAGAAAACAAATAGAACCGCTGCCATCTTTTGGCTGGCATCCTCCCGGGATGATTTATAATCATTTCTTCAGCCTCGTGGTCTTTGGGGTAGTACTGAAGCTCCCAAGCCCTGTGGGTTTGTCTCTTCTATTGTTTATAAGAGTTCAATCATTTGACATTAATTTTAATAGAGATCCAAGGTCTGCTTTTTGTCATTGGTTCTAAATTTTGGAGAAAATAAATCAGAACAATAAAAAGAGAGCCGATTCTCGCTCCTAAGATTTATTTGCAAGTTGGCAGTGTTAAATTTCTTTCCACTCAACGTGTAAGAGGCTTAAAAAAATATTGTCCTTTAAAAAAAGTGTGCTCAAGCATTAGTGTGAAAGGATGTTAGGAGAGAGTCATTATCATCTCTGTATGTTTACAAAGAACACACATGAACACACTCACACACAGTCAGAAAAGTAGTTCTTTAAGAATTCCACGCCATGAAAGATTTAATTAACCTTTTCCCTAGGAAACCAATTCTGCTCGCTGCCTTCATTACTTCTTTCGGCTTCCACCCCATGGCTCTCACACTTTATTCCTTCCCTCCTCTTTTATCCCCCCTATCTTTTTGGCCCATTCTTCCATCAATGATTCTATTGTTGAATCTGCCAGCTGGTGTTGGAGTCACTTATTCCTTACCGTTTCAGACAGCAGCAACCTTACTTCCACACTTCCGCGTTTGCTATTGCCTGCTTTATTGGATCCTCTGTTCCGTCTCAATTTTTAATTTAAAAAGCCATACCGACCCAGGAGTATAAGGTCAGTTGAAAAGTTTGACCGTCTGCAAGGAATGAAGCTTTGAAATCTTATTGTTCCCAAAGGGCATAACAATTTGTCTTAAGTGAATGTTATTTATGCAAAGGAAATCTGCTATAAAAAGCATTTATTGAATAGTGATATGAAGGGACTTACAGGTATCATTATCAACCTAATTTCACTATTATTTTTTGTTTTACGTTTTATATGTTAAAACAGACCCAGGAAATGGGAAGTATGCCCTTCAGTAAGCACTGGGGAAGATATTTAAATTATATGCAGATCAGCATCGCACGTTTGAGAGTGTACACATACTCAAGAAAACTTTTAGAAGTTATTTGTTGTTGTGGATGATTTATAGCTGTTTTGCCCACTGCATTTCCTCCCATCTATTGTTTAAAGAGAGTGAGGGTGTATATTCCGAGAGCCCCCATGATCCTAATGCCTAGATGTACTGGTTGCTAGGTAACAGAATACTGTGAGGGAAGCGGGGCCCATTTGTGTATCTCTGATCTAGCAGAAATGCAGAAACCTTCACAGGAGAGAAGTCCTCTGTATTTCCTTGCATTTTTGCTGAACCAAACAGAATTATTATTGTATGACAAAGTACCACTTAGCCTTATGGAACTCCCTGGCAGTTTCAGTTTAATCATTGCTGTAAAGAATCCCTAAGCCTCGCTTGGTTATTTCCACAAGGTTGTACATTGGCTTTACTTCCCTGAATCAAAACTTTGTTGTTCAGGGTCTTGTTCCCTTTGACTCTTTCTAGGTCAAAGTTCTTCTCACCAGTTACTTGAACTGAGGTATCAACCAACTAAGGTTTTGCATTAGACAATACTGTAGATAGAATATGAAGTCAAATAAGCAAACAAAATGGCTGAGAATTCCACCACTATAAAAAAGAAAAATAAAAGCTACTCTAAAAAGAAAACTTAATTCTTAATTAAAATATATGGGTTACTTGCAAGTGTTAGGCATCATGGCAAGGACAGAGAGGTGTAGATTCATTCATAAAACACTGCTGGATGCCTGCTCTGTGCTTGGATACAGAGCACTGAAAAAGGAGACAGCATTCTGGCCCCACAATGCATGTGAGGAGATATATACACATATAATTAACTACATTGTGGGAAACCTCCGAGTAGAGCATAAGGAGAGTATTTTGGGAAGATAAATGGGGAAGCAATCAACTGGGCTTGGGGAAATCAAGGGGCTTCAAGATACTGTGTCTTGAAGGATGAGGGGATTCCCAGGAAGAGAAGGTGAGTGACCTTTCCCAGGGTTCCCACTTAATTCCCACTTACCCATCAGCACAAACCACTGCTATGGTGGAAAGCCTTCCTAGACTTCTGCATCCAAATGTGATTCTTTTATCATATGTCCTCTCAGCTCCTTGCTCCCTTCTTTTGGAGGGCTTGTCTCAGTTTTTAATTATGTATTGAACAGTGTTATTTAATACTTTAACAGAGATTACTACCATTCTCCATCATTACTATATGCTCCTTCAAGGAAGGGGTGTAGATGTCGTACTCACATTATCTCCATGGACCTCCCCAGAGCTTTGCACATAGTAAGAACTTAATAAATGTTGAATGAATGGAATGAATGAGTAGACTTGCAAATAAAGTCATTTAGGTAGCTGCCTTCCCTGATTTTATGGCATGGGTGGCTGATCTTATGTTCCCTCCCTTTGATACATATTCCTAAAAGGAAAAAAAAAATCTTATGTTAGTGCATTGCCCTTCCTAAATCTACCATATTTATTCTATCATAAATCTAAATCTTCCAGATATATTCGATAGCCCTAGTATCTATAACATGAAGGAGAGCACTGTGAGATGAATCCCATGGATAGTTAAAACACAGAGCAAAAAATTACTGGTTAATTCTTACATTGACCCAACTACAGTGCCTGAAACCCTCCCATGGGGGGCAGGGGGCTGGGAACTAACATTTACTTAGTGCTTACTTTATATCAGACTTCATGTTATCCCCTGAACCTATACAGTCTCATCTAATTTCACCCAACCTTTTGATTTAGATGTTCTGATAGCCCCATTTTACAATGCGGGATCCTGAGGTCCAGAGAGTTAAATGGTATTTCCTAAGCTCAGAGGAAGCAAGGGGCAGGACTTATTGTGAACCCCACATCAGTTTGGCCTTAAACCCATTTTCTTTCCAATGTCCTCACACCTCTACCCATCAGCCTTTACTACCTGAATCCAGAGAACTTATTTTTATATATTAAATATTTTCAGAATCTAAATCTGCCGGTTAATTTCCAGGACATCAAGGAGGTGATGTGTCCGTTGCGAACACAAAAATACCTTAAGAACACCCATCTCTTTGACTGATGCTAGTGGAATTCTTTCTTCTCCATTGCAATCACACTAGGCAGAATGTTTCAGATGTGGAGAAATTGCTATCTCTCTGTCTGTCTATCTATCTATCTATCGTTTATTTATGTATGGATAAGTCATGCTTTGTTTCCTCTGAATGCAGGAAGATTTTCTAATTAGTCCCCTTAGTTAGCAAATAAATTATTGAGAAGTTGCTGCTAATTCTGACATGGTTTGGGGGCTGGCATAGATGGCTGAATAGTGGACACACTACTGGGTTGAGTGAGACTTGGGTCTTCTTCTCAGTCGGCTTCTTCAGCCCTCTGGTGCAGTAGACAATATGAAGAGACAGTTCCATTCACAACAGAAAGTGGGGTTAAGTGTCTCTCTCTCTCTTTTTTTCGTCACTTCTAACATGAAAATTTAACTTTCACGGTTTTTAAATAGTGTCCTTTCCCTTCTAAGAAGACCCTGTAATTATGATGCTTTAAATATATCAAGCCTAATTTTGTCTCACTTTAATTTAGAGAGTTAATAAATGTTTTCAATTTGGTTTATGTTAGAAGGTTTGAGAATCTACTAATTTCCACTAAAAGCATTTAACTTTGTGAAAGCCACTCCAAACCTGCCATTACTAACTGCACAAATAGAGAAGGGCAATTTGCTAATGGGGTTCCATTTGTGGCAGTTTATGGACTGCCTAACGTCACCCAATTTACTCACCAAGGCACTTCCAAATATAAACCAGTTAGTGTGAAACATTGATGGATTTTAATTCCGTAGAAGAACGGATGACCGATGTAGACGTAAGTAAATAGGAACATCACATCAAAGTGACATTTCCTCTTTAGACCAGTTACTGGTGACACAAAAGTGAGCAGGACAACAACAAAAAAGTCCTGCTGTGATGAATCTTATAATCAAGTGCAATATAGTTAAATATCCATATTGCAACAATTTCTAAACCAGGTCCTGCGTTCAAATCTATGTGTAGGTATGGAGCTAAGTTTTAGGGTCCATCCCCAGGTATCAGGCTGCTGAGCCTGTTCATAACCCTCTCAGATCTCCACTTCCATGTCTCAGAAGTGCCTTAGTGACAGGAAAGGGAAGACAGTGTGCCTCCAGATGTCAAGGCCCCTCCAGTTTACAATCGCCCCCTCCAGCACCATCTTTCACAGAACCGGAGATTCAGAACTTTTCCCTACTCTGAGTCAGGAGCTAGCAAGAGTCTTTGTCTAATGAATACTGACGGTTGTAAAACGCACACAGACTTGGGTGAGAAACACAACCAATGGATTTCTTATGTGTGCATTATAGGAATGCACTTGAATAAAATTGGACTGTTGACTTAGATGTTAAAAATCTCCAATGTTTAGGTTGATAGAAACCTATACAGTTCTCACCAGTGCCCTGTTGTTTTGAGTCTAACAGGGGTTACGTCATTGTTGTGTTGATTTTAATGGCACTCAAAAGTAAATAAATAAAATAATAAGATCCATTTCATTTATTTGTTTTGTTAATAGGTGTTCTTCTAATTCCTTCTGCCTGTTCAATTAAAATAAACATTTTGGACAGGTTGGCTCTTTAGCTTTGCAACGCGTTTATGTTCTGTGTATATCTGACCTTTGTTAATCATTGTGTGGTTGAATGAAATAAAGCACATGCATCGGAGCAGTGAATAAAATTTGGGGTTAGTGAGTTTGGTGGAATCACAACCAGTAATTTTAAAATGTGACTGGATTCTTCCCACAATTAAAATCTTTCATTATGCTACTTCAAAGCTAATTTCTTTCTTGTTTTTCTGAATAGTTGCTTCCATTAATCTCACTCTAGGTAATGATGGTAATGATACAATTATATGTAATCATTGCCTGAATTCAATATGCAACACATCAGTCCCTTTGTGTGGTGATTGTACAGCTCTCTCCAGTTCTTGTATTTGGAAAGTTTCCCTCGTGTCATGCCAAGATCAGATTCAAAAGTCTCTGACATTTTTCATAACATCAGTCAGGATGGGTGTTCCGACTGTCCCTTGTAATGATTGGGCAAACTCATCCATCTGGCTGGTGGCAGCTGAAGCTAAGGGTGAAGGCATGAGGTGGGCTAAGCAGGGTTTGCTGTTTATATAGTTTCCTACAGGCTTAAAATAGTCAGAAAAAGAAATAAGAACTTTGAAAAGGCCTTCGGTTGTGCAGGTGGTTATAATCTACTTCAACTACTAATGACACAAATCATAATCTCAGTTAATTTATTATGTTTTTTGCAAAGCGAATATTGATTTCAAAAATTCTAAACCTGCTTTCCCAGCATTTACAGCTACTATTACTCCCAGTTATCCTTCAGCACTAACCTGTTCCTCGAAGTACTAGTAGGGAGATGTGTGATGGCAATTATTTTTTAATGCTATATACGTGTGAATTTGCTTATGTTCTAATGAGAAATTTTGTTCCAACACTTGCTTATTCAATTCAGTTTAAGACTTAATACCATGTGTATGCTCTGATACAATAGAATTGAACATGACCGTATCTTCAAAGAATTAAAATAATGGAATGTGTGAGTGTCTGCCAGCAACATGCTTACATTTTTACCTTGCCTTCCTTTATTCTCTCTCTCTCTCTTCTCTCTCTCTTTCTCTCTCTCTCTCTCTCTCTCTCTCTGTATAAGGATCAAGACTTTCTTGGCTTCCAATAAATATTTACTATTGATATTTGTACCCTGACCTATTAATTTGATTCACTGATAATTTTTTAAGGGACAGTGTCAACATGAGTGTGGTTTGGGTTACAGTGAGTGGGATGACAGTCACTTTAACCCCCAAGTCTGAAATGAGCTTTTTTTCATCCCCTTGAGGTACTCTTAATAGATCTCTCTAGTTCTGAAGCAATCTTTTGATCCATTGATACCAGCTAGTTAATTAGCATATACTGGTTTCAAAAGTATATTAGATTTTATTTAACCAAAATAGGAAACACTTGACTTGCCCTCTGAAATTTGATCTTTCTGAGTCTTACTCATATCTGTAAACAGACACCACTATTTCCTAGTGGCTCAAATAAAACAAATAATAGGCACTGTCCTGTCTCCCCTCTTCTCTTCATCTCCCCACCCCAGATACCAGCAAGTGCTAGAAGGTCGACGTCTGAAACCTACACTGCACCTGTTCCCACCTCTGACTTCTACCACCACCTTCCCCATGCCACTGTCATAGGTCCCCTGGACCACTGAAATATCCTGAGACGGGTGTCTTCGATGCCATCTTTCCCATATAATCTATTTACACGGATCTTTAAAAACATAATTTATATTGTGCCCTTTCCTGTGATAAACAGGGAATGAAATCCAAACTCCTTAAACTGTCATTTCAGCTAGGTATGATCTGTCAGTCTTACTTCTCTAGCCCACCTTGTTCTACTCGCCCCAGTTTTACTGTGCTCCAGCCACATTGTTCTTGTCAGGATGTCCTTTTTTGCACACCTGGAAGGTGTTCTTGCATTAGGGCCTTTGCATTGTCTGTTTCCTCTGCCTGAAAACCCCTTCTCCTGGATCCTCAGAGAGAGGCCTTTCCTGATCTCAAGTAAGCTCTTATCATAACACCTTATGTTAATTTTTGGCAGAGCTTTTGTATTTTTCTTGATTGATGGATTTATGACTTGTTTTCCTTTTGGTGGGCTTTTGGCTGGGGGCTGGTCACTAGAAAGACCAAGCCATGATTGGAAGTTTGAAATTTTCAGCCCCAACCCACACCCCATTCTCCAGAGAGGGGAGAGGGGCTGGAAATAGAGCTTATGATCCATCATGTCCATGTGATGAAGCTTGCATAAATATCCCAAATGTAGAGGTTGCAGAGAGCTTCCCAAGTTGGTGAATACATGGACATATATGCTCAGAGAGGGCATGGAAGCCCTGTATCTCTTTCCCCATACTTTACCCTATGTATTTCTTCCCTCTGGCTGTTCCAGAGTTATATATTTTCATAATAAACTGGCCATCTAGGTAAGTAAACTATTCTCTTGAGTTCTGTGAGTGACTCTAGCAAGTTAACCATACCTGAGGAATCTGGTGATGTGAATCTATGATCTACAGCCAGTCAGTCAGAAGCATAGGTATGACCTAGACTTGTGATTGGTGTCCGAAGACTGGTGGGACTGAGCCTCTCACCTGTGGGATCTGACACTCTGTCCAGGTGGGTAATGGTAGAATTGAGTTAAATTGTAGACCTACACACATTTTTTTCATTGTTGACCTATACACATTTGTGACCAGAAGTGTCAGAGGTGAAGTGCTCTGTGTGAGTAGTAAAGGAGACATAGAGGAGAAGTGAATTTTCCCCAAAAGATGTTTAGAATGGAGGTAATGTTACCTCTGCTTTGTCAGCCCACATTTCCAAAACAGTGTTTGAACCCCAGAAATACCCAGTTAAGATCCCTGAAGAGAATCCTTTCAGAATCTGTAAGATCCAGAGCCCCATTAGATCAGCAAATTATCACCACAGGGCAACCTTTCCTATTTCCTATCAACTGTGCAAGAGTTCCTTGAGTCGAATGAGTAAGTTCAATAGGATTCATGAGCTCCTTTACACATCATGTTAAGAATGTTATGAGTCTATCTGAAGCCAATTTAAGAGGATCGAAGATAAATCAACCAGTGATCGGGGCTGAGGACCTAGTGCTAATCTTTCTCACGGAGGACATTCCTTGATCATATTTTTGCCAGTCTTCCAGTCCTCCCCTATAATTTCCCATTAAGAGCATGAATGTTTGGACTAATATGTGGAATCTGACTCAACATTATTCTTGTCATGCTCAGAATATGAATCATCTTGTCCCTCTGTGTGATTTTCTTTCAAGATTCCTTCCAGTGGTGGTTGACTTATCATCTTGAACACTGTCTTCTTTCAGTCATCCTAGCCCCAGACTGCAATTAATCTAAGTTGGGACTCACGTCTGCTGACCCTTAGCCCAGAAACTTTACTCTTTAAATCTATTCTAAAAATTGATTTTAAAATATGCTTCAGTCTGATTTGCTCAAGCAATATGGATACAGCTTGAATTTCTCTCAGGATATTAGGTA